>JBBPRK010000222.1:0-30553 GCA_038093075.1 Boletus patriciae | reverse complement strand
ACACTGCCTCCAGTAAAGAGCGCATAGTATTCGCTGCCGTTCGTGAACTGCAATGCAACCGCCTGTCTCTCGCCGAGGCGTTGGACGAGCAAATAGATGAGGAAAAGTGTTTTTCCTGGCGGCATGAGAACAGCCAAGGTTATTCAAGGTGCCACAAATGTCATCGAAGACTGACCAATTCCAGGCTGGCCTGTAACATAGGCCCCACTTTCATACGTAGCTGTCTCCAATTCTTGCTTTGCGATGAGATACTCGTTCCTTACGAGTAATTTTTCGTGTCTTACAATCCCTGCGAAAAAGGAGCGAAAGGCATCGAAAAATTGGCCGAGGTCAATGAACTGGAAACCGTCGGGATGGTGTTTGAGGACGGTCTGGGGATTACCCCAAACCATAGCAGTAAATCGCTTCAGAGCAGGGAGGTGTTCATTTTGAGTTGTGACCATTGTACTAGAGTGCCCGAAAGAATCACATGGTGTGGCGGGTGGGCGAAGAGAGAGGTCGAGGCTGCTGCTGAGACACAGCCACTGGAACAAAGAGAGCGTGATACTCATATAAGCAGAATTCCCCTATCTACTCGAAATTGCTGACACATCCATGCAACTTGCAATAAGCATCACTGATGAAGAGTGAAGGGTGCATCAATCGACAAAATGACTACACTATAGTTTTCTACAGGTATGTATTTAGCCTACTAACACAGTGACTACACTACAGTTTTCTACAGGACGTGTATGTTTAGTGTACTTGTATTACTTGGAAATTTGCAGTAAGTTAACTGTAATTATTATTAGTATGAACTTGAACAAGATACATCCCATCCCTGTAACTTGAAGTTAGTTCGAGTTGTGCTCCTAGAACGACGCGCGAGACTCTTATTTTCCTGCCACCACAGCTGAAAAGTTCTAATGAATTACTGACAGTACTTGCGCCCTCCACAACCCCAAACCTCCGAGCCGAATTCCACCAACGTCACGAGCCCTACTACAACCCCAAGCCGCGCCGTCCACGTCGAATCCCCGGTCCAATGGATGCGCGCGTTCGCCCACACCCCAGATTCTCATTCTGCTCGTGCTCGAAGCAGCGACAGACACCCCGAGCTAGCAGGAGAGGACCGGCGGCGCGTGTCTCTGAGCGACGAAGACGCGTTGCCCACACGATTTCAGTCGCGCGCGGCTGTCACGGTCAATCATCGTGTTCCGAATCCGGGTCGTGACCCAATGCGAGGAGGAGACTTGGACGACTCGGAGGCGTGCGTTTCTGATCCTTGTTTGACGGTGCCGGCGAAGCGCAAGCGGCAGAGCGGGGGTAGGGGGGGTTTATCGTCAGACTCCTTGGCCAGCATCACAGATGGTGTCTCCGTGATGCTGGGGTCGCCTAGTAGCCGGAAGACACGATCGCGAACGCGGTGCACGTTCACGAGTGGAGGAAGTGGGCACGGACGGGGTCTCGGTCCCTCCCGCGCGCCTTTGCCCTCGACTCGTCCCCGGTCTCGCCGTGTGGTGCTGGATGCGGTGGAGATCGTGCGCAAGGGGAGGCCACACTGGGACCGTATGGCCGATCTGGGGACAGTCCGCGCGGGGTATCCCACCGACAGCGCTCGCAAGATGGCATCCTCACACTACCCTTCTCCACCCGCCAGCCGCGCACCCAGAGACGTCGCAGTGCGCGACAGTCATTCTAGCGCTCACGCTCCACATGCTAACACCGCGGAGCGCGAAGAACGTGCCAGTCCGGAACCGACGTTACCGTTGAAGACGTCGAAGTATTTCGCGCCCGCGCCCGCGCCGACGACACGTTCTGTACCGGAGAATTTCCCGGCTCCCACACCGCATAGTTCCCCGATGCTTACTATCCCAGTCTACATCGAATCTTCAGATTTCGAGTACCCTCCGCTGGATATTTCGTTTGACGAACCAGTAGAAGATCTCGTGAACGAGTCAGGACATATCCCGACATGGTACGACAGCCCCAGCCTATTTGACGACCTCATGATCATGTTGAGACGACTGAAGCCCATACTTGTACAAGGTGGGTTGGTTCGTCTACATTACTGCTTCAGCTATGAATGAACGAATTCCCTCGCCAAACAGAGAGTGTACGAGACGACCCGTGGAAAGTGCTCATCGCTGTCCGACTGCTCAACGTGACGACCGGGAAAGCAGCCATCCCCGTCTTTTGCAAGATTATATCTCGCTGGCCGACGCCCCAGGATCTCGTGCACGGTGGGTCATGTCATCGCGCACGCTTGATCTACCAGATTGACGCCAAGGCCCCTAGCCCCGCAAGACGAGCTCGTCGAACTGCTGAGACCGCTCGGGCTTTACAACAAACGAGCGCGTTGGCTCAAAGAGGTGTCCGAACGCTTCCTCGAGGATCGACAAGCCCCGAGTTGCTCTGGGACACCTTTGGCTTCCATCCTGTCCGATGGGCGCACCGCGCCCGATGCACCTCGGTTGCACTACCCCGGCGTAGGCCCGTACGCGCTCGACTCGCTGTGCATCTTTTGTGCGGGGGACAGGGACGCGTGGAAGGACGTCATGCCGCGAGACAAGGAACTGGTGCGATACCTGGTACGCGCTTATTCCAACATTGCTTGTGCTGACTGACTGATATGGATAATGATATGAACGTGGGATGCCGACAGCGTTGGCGATGGGCCGTCGAGGATGGGAAAGTGTGGTACCCCGGGGGATTGGGCGTAATCGAGGACGTGAACGTGCCGTACTTGATCACGTTGGTGGACGAGCTTGCTGCGCATTACGATGGCGCTATCGGTGGGGAGGGGTATATGTACCATTTTTGCAACGATATGGGCGACATGTTGAGCGGGGGGGGAAAATATAGGGTGAGTACAATTAAAAAGGGTTTGAAGCCGCTGAATCGTCGTTTCCAGGACGTTGACCTAGGACCACTGACTTTAGCTACTGCTTGATCTTTCGGAATTATTAACTGAATGACACTACGATTCGTCACATGTCCAGTGCCACTGGAACCTTATCACGCGATGGCAGGTCTCGGACACGATAAGGAGTGCAAAGTGCTTTATCAGTCAGAGGGCGCCATCGCACCTGTCAAGCTTTAAGTATCGGGTACCATAACTAACCGGTCTCCCTGACACAGCCACCCCGCTAGCCTCATTCCGAGATAGCCAGAAATGACACTTTAAAGGCCCTTTATTCGCCCCCCTCCGTGTTTCTTTCTCCCCATCGCCATGCCGAAAAAGACCATCAACAACGTCCCGGGTGCCTTCCCACCCCTCCCCGTCTTTTGTCCGTTCCCTGATCTCTTGTGTGCGTCTGTCTGACTCGCCTCTACCACAGCCCAGGCAGTGATCTCAAACCGAACTGTATACGTCTCTGGGAGCGTCGGATGTGACGATGAAGGCAACATCACCGGCGGCATACAACAACAGACCGTACGTCCACCCTTCTTCATGCACGCGATCGTCCCGATCCCAGCCGATCTCTAGTTTTCCGCTCTCGGTAACATGAAGAAGCTCCTCCAAGGAGCTGGTTCTGATCTCGAGCACGTCGTCAAAGTGAACGTCTACTTGTCAAACTTGGAGCGCGACCTTGCCGTGTTCAACGAGATTTATCTATTGGTATGACCCGTGTTTTGACTCGATCTGATCTGACGGGCGTGAATTGGTCGTGTGCTCTAGCACTTTTCCGACCCGGAGGCGTTGCCTGCGAGGACCTGCGTTGGTGTTGCGACCCTGCCTCTGGGTGCGTTTGTCGAGATCGAGTGCATAGCAGAACTCGCGCCGGGACAGGACTGACGAATCTATATCTTTTTGTTGTATCTCGGGTCCTTGCACGAGCGGGAAACGTGACTACATACAGTACGATTAGCGGTGTAGGATAATAATAACACGATCAAACGAGAGCGTTCAGGTGCGAAAAGTTAAAAAAACAAAAGGCGATCCTGCACCAGACAGACACCACCCAGCATTGCGTCTCGGACGCACGCCGTGGGGATCACGAAAAAGAGCCAGAGGACCAGCGCGTGTCGTACGATCGATTGGACACGACGGTGGGTGGACGGCTGCCCGCTGCGCTCCGCCACGCGGGCTGCTTTGCGCGCAGGCCATAGAGGACGTCCCCCAGCGACCGCCGTATCTCTGGGAAATACCGATCGAGCGCGTCGAGCGAGGGGTTCTCTCCGAGACACTCTTCCAGCGCAGACCGGAGCTGCGTCGGGATCGCGTGCAGATCGCTGGATCGCGTCACGTCAACGACATGCGCGCGAGAGGAGGAGAAGGAGGAGGAGGCGCACCTCGTGGGGATGTCGTACCCCTCAAAGGCACGTACGACGGCGTTGAACTCGACGCCGAATTGGACGTAGCAGTCGCTGACGTCCTCGGGGGTGGCTTGTGCGCGGCTCCAGCGGTGGAGGGCGGCTTCGAGGGCTTTCATGTCGCGAATGAGGTTGTGTACGATCGTCGGGACGTCGGCGTGGAACTAGGAGGAGTCAAGGTGTGAGGTTTCGGGATTGGACGGGGCTGCTCACGGGAGGGGAGATTGAGCCCGGACCAGCAGGGGCCATCGCGATAGTAGATGGGGCTAGCGATGTGTACGATATATTATATATGACGTGCTGTACGGTACGAGGAGGACAGCCCCTGTTGCAGTGGTGGCACTGTCACTGATGTGTAGATCACCAAGGCTATTTACGGGTACTATCAGGATCACGACACGGGTGAAAACCGCGTGAAGACGGACGCATCCTCGGACGGCCTTGGTATCCTGCGTCGCGGATCCACTACAAAGAGCCCACTGATCGCACTGCTGACCTCCTTTTTGAACGCGGGCTGTGGAATCGATCAGCCAGGGTCTAGGAGAGTGGGGGCGACGTACGTCTGATTTGAAGGCGGAGCGCAGCGGCTGCACAGCCCGGGACGGCCACTTGAACTCGTCCATCATCCTTTCCTGCTCCGTCGTCGAGCTGGTCAGGAACCGTGCCACGCGGAGCTGGACATCCCGGTCGGTGATGTGGTTGTACTGCAGCACCGTCTGCGGGAACCACTGGTCGCGTCTCTGCTGTGCCGACTTGTCCTGTGTTTTGAGTGCATTCCGTTTCGCGGCGAGCTGGGTGAGGGTCTTGAGGTGGGTGTATCGGACGGTGGAGAAGGCGTCGTCCATGTCGCGCTTGAAGCGGTCCATCCTGAGCACCGCGCTGTCGAGGTCCTGGAGGCGATGAGCGAGACACATGAGACTGGGTGGCACCACGCACCTGAAGGGCATTCCTAAAGGCGACTTGGTCGGGGTATGCCTCGTCGATGTGCATGTACGCTAAGACATCGTGGGAGCTGCGGTGGTCGATGAGCTCCTGGTGGTATTCCGAGAGCTGGAAGCGACAGAGGTTCTCGAGGTCGGTTGCGTGCTGTTTTTTGAGCAGTGCGATTTTCTCGGTGAGGGTGTCGACGGTGTCGACTGGGGGCGCGTTGGCCTCGCCGAGCTTTTTGAGTGTGTCGGGTCTGGACAGTGTTAGGACGGCGAGTGCTGGAGAGGCAACACGTACGGTGGGACATGGACGCCCTTGTTTGCGAGGATGTAGTGGGCGAGACGGACGTTTCTGAGGGTGATGTCGTCTGGATGGTTCTTGTCGACGGGTGGACCGCCAGCCTCGCGGAAGCCGTTGGGAGGAGACATCGATGAGCGCCACCAAGAGCGAGTCCCTCGCACACCCCCTCCTCGACACCGACAGCACCAAGTATGTCCCGTACACACCCCGACAGCGCCCAGCGACGACGCCCGCCAGACCCCCGCTCGCGAGCCTCAGGGCCGCCGCACAGGGCATCGGCCTCGACGCCAGCTCGGTCGGGTGGGCCATGCTCGAAAAGATCTCGTACGAGGGGGACACCTCTGACGAGTGGGCCGAGATATGGAACGCCCTCACCAAAGCCAGGGTGCGTCGCGTCGCAGCACTCGAGCGCCCCTCTCACCGTCCGTAGGCGACGCTGCTGCTCCCCACAGCGCCCGGCCACGACCTGATCACGCCAGAGTTCGTGCAGGACCACGTCGTCGTCGCGTCCAGGGAGAGCACCGCCGTGCTCACCCTCTCGGGGCTGCGCGGCCAGCTCGTCGGGTTCGTCGTCGTCCCTCGCGGACAGCCTCGTCGCTGATCTCCCCTGCAGCGACTCGCTCACCTTTCGCTCCACCCTGCACCGCGCCACCAAGCCATGCCACGCATTGCCCCCTCTCCCTCCCTATCCCCCGCAGTCGTCCTACCCCTCCTTCACTGTCCCGCCGTCCACCGCCACGCTCCCGCTCCCCTCCCGCGCGACGAAACCGCCCCTGCCCCCTCGTCCAGGCGTTCGCGGTGCACCGACAACCTCGCCCCGCCTGTCCATGCCATTCGCATCCCTCTTTGGCCAGAGACCCTCCACACCACCCCCGCCGGCCCCGACCACGACCACGACCACGACCACGACCACCGAGGTCGACTCCACCATCGACATCTCCGCCCTCGTCATCGACACCGTCCTCTCCAGAACAGACATTGCAACCCGCACCATCAGCGCACTCAAAGGCGAGATCGCCATCGCCCTCAACGACCACCCCCCCTGGATCGTCGAACGCGTACACACCTTTGCCCTCCCCTACTTTCCCTTTGTCAAACTCCCCGCAGGCAAGAAAAAGCTGCAAGACATTGGCGGAAACCCGAATCGCGTCGTGTATGCCGTCAATCCCGCGCTCCCCAAGCCCGAGGAATTGGCCGACAAGTTTCAGGCGTTTTACAGGGCGGTCGAAGGCGAACTAAGGAATGGGGGTCATGAGGGTGCGACTGATCCGGAACCGGATGAAGCGCGAATACGCGATGTCCTCGAAACGATCGAGGCGACGTTGTGTACCCTCCTCTACGACAGGTAAGCGTACACGTCCGCGTTGCTGTTCTGCTCACAGGACACACACAGGCTGTTCCTTCCGTCGACTTCGGACGATGCATCACACAACGAAGCCCTTTCCAGTCGAATCGCTGCGCTGAACTTGTTGGATCTCGGCCTCGAGCATCTCGACATTGATATTGGAGACGCGAACCACGCCGAGGTGGATGCTGTCGTCCGTGCGTGTGGACAGAGTATGTCTGGCTTCACTTTGGTGGTTCCTTGTCTCACCTTGTATCGTAGCCTTGGCTCAGTTGGATCTCTCCGCTCGCTCCCCCCGCGAAAAGGCGGCTGTTTTGGTCTCTGCCCACAAACTTGTCGTTGGTCAGCGTGCTTGTCATCATGTATGCGAATCAGTGCTGATATGGTGCAGATGGCCTCTCGAAAATCCCCCCCGTTCGTCTGAAAAGTCGAGACGACAAGGTCAAGGATCCAGTGAGCCACCTTTCCGGCCCTACCGAAGCTACCGAACGTGCAGCCACGCCTGTTCCCGCCACTCCGCCGGAACCAACCAAGAAACAAAGTCCGTCGATAGCTGCGATACACCTTTCCTCGCCCGATCAGCCATCCCTAGCCCCCGAAACCGAACCCGTTCCACCACCAACACCCTCACCCGTCTCCGGGGACGTCCTCCTCCCCATACTCATCTTTTCCGTCGTCAAAGCGAACCCATCCAGACTCGTATCGCATCTGCTCTTCACCCAACGTTTCCGCAACCAATCCTTTTCCGGCGAAGAGAGTTACTGCCTCATCAACCTCATGGCCGTTGCCGAATTTCTCGAAAACGTCGATCTCGGTGCGCTCGGGCTCGGAGAGAGCGAAAAGGTCCTCAGGTACGTTGCTCCTCGTGACGTACGACGCGCGCTTACGCATACACGCACCACCAGCACGGCAGACCTGACGCCCATCCCGATCGCGAGACCCAACCTGCCCGAGTCCCCGACCGCGACGACGTTGCCGACCGAGGAGCACCTGGCGAGTCTACGCGGGCGCGTCGGACAGGGCGTCGACGCCATCGCCGGGTCGGCCAACAAGGTCATCTTGGGCGTCGTCGACTCGTCGTTTGGCGTCCTCCGCGCGTTTTTGCCGGGTCAGAGTCAGACGACGGCGTATGGACCTGGTCATGGTGCGCCCGGGTCGGCGCTGTTTGCGGTGCCTGGATCGGCGTCGGGGACGGCGGGGGTAGGAACCAGGGACCGCGACGGGGACGGGGATGGGGACGAGCACAGCCGGTGAGACGGACGCGCTGTGGGGCGTCCGACCCAGCCTCGGTCTCCTCCGCCGCGAAACGGGGTTCTCAATCGCGGGCCTGACCGCGGCCTTGCCCGGGGGACCCGGCAAACCCAAGAGCCAGAGTAGCCACCCCGAGGAGGAGGGGCAGCGGGAGCTCGTCGAGGTGTCTTCGTCCGCGAGACCGCCGTCGTTTCGGAGTGGGCACGCGGAGTCGGGGTCGGAGGAGACGGAGGGGTCGTCTGAGGAAGACTCTGAGGAGAGCGAAGATGGGGAGGGGGATGCCGAGGGGCGAGAAGATGCCGAGGGTGAGGACAAGGCCGATGAGGGCGAAGGGGAGCAGGAAGACGAGGAGGAAGAAGCCCACGATACGAGGAGCATCAAGAGCTTTGAGAGCATGCTGAGCAGCGCGCGGACGAAGCGCAAGAAAACGAGCGCTGGCGCTCCCACGTCTGGGTCGTCACGGGGGCGGAAACGGTTGACGGACTTGACGGACCGGTTGACGCACGGGATGGCGGGGATGTCGAGGCGGGTGCAGGGCGGGGACCCACGGGGGGCGTCGACGCTGATTGGTCGGCTGCCGCCTCCGAACCGGCGGTTCGTGCAGTGCACCGAGCAGGACATTCGCGTGTCGGAAGTGGGCGAGCTTTTGCGCGAGTACCAGCGACTCGTCGAGGCGGTGCGCAGCGCTGGCGGATTCCAGGAATAAGCCAGGCCAGGGGATTGTCCACGATGTAGCTTAAACCATGTACATATGATGTAGTAAGTATATGTGCATAGACGCTTGTACAGTATTCTCGCCGTGCCCAAACGAAACGTCATGCGAGCCACACCTTCATGTACTCGAGGCCCGCCATCTGGACAGCGTAGACCGTCTCGTCGACGATCCCATTCGCAGCGAAGATATCCGAGCCGTGGAAGCCGTCGCTCTCGTAGATGGGCTGCGTGGTCGTGTTAGCCTTGGTGAGGCCGTTGGCCGAAACGGTAGTCCCGCGCCAAGGATCGCCTGTAGAGTTTACCGTGTGTGAGGGGGCGAGAGCAGGATGCACAGGGCAGTACCGTTAGCAAAGAACACTCTATCCACATTCACGTTCCAGCCCCCGTACATGTTGTTCACCTCAGCAGTGGACGGCGACGGCGGCGAAGAGAACTTGTCCAGGAAGAAATTGACGCATTGCCTCTGATGCCCACGCCGATTCAGAACACGGTACGACATCACCCACGAGCACGCTAAACGCACCTCTGTGTATCTGGGTTGCAGGATCCGACTTACGATGGCGGGTTGGCCCAGAGGGGGGCCGGTTTGGAACCACCCAAGCTGGTTGCAGGTCATCCATGCCCACGAGTGGACGGCATTGTTCACGGTGACGTTCGTCCAATACGGGGCATTGATGTCGTACGTCCCCCAGCACGTCCTGCACACAACAATATCCCACATCAGCGCTCCCAAGCAGTGGCCCATCTAAAGCGGGAAACTTACTCAACATCAGTTGTTCCGCACGCTAAACGAACGGCACGAACGAACGTCAAATTCTGTTACATTGGAAACGAACCATTCCTCGCGATAGCTTACCGTATGCATAGAAGGTGTCGTTCCAGAACGACCCCCAGGAGTTGATGGCGTGCTCGAGACCCCAGCTGGTCGCGGGCGCACTGACACCATCCCTCACTTCCAGCGCATCGCAAAACTCGAAGAACATGGCCCCAGGGCCAACACCAGGCTGCAAGCCCTGCCAAATTTGCAGGTTATACTCGACTGGATCGACGATTTATCAGTACCGACCATGTCCCGAGAAGGTAGACAAGGACTTGCGAGCAGTAGCAAAGTCATCGATATGCGAGAGACCGCCAAGTCCAAAAGTTTCCTTCAGACTCTGCATCGGCGTAGATCTGGTCGAGGTATGCAATGACAGCTTGGACGTCAGAGGAACAGTTCTGGGGCATGTATTCACGGATAGTCGTGAAGAAGTCGTAATAGTCGCTGCGCAGACAAGAGAATCAGACTGGTGGCACAAGGTAGTACAGGAAGTGAACACGCACGTCATCGCTTCCACGATACCCGATGATACATAAGCCGCGTGGAAGACGCCCGGCTTACTATTCGTGGTGGACCAATCAACCAATGTAACTTCGGATCTCGTCGAATAGACTTACTTCACCATCGTCCAACTCGTCAGAGCACCTACGAGCGCCTCCACTTCAGCATTTGTGTGACGACAGATTTACATGCTACTCACCAGAATAACCTCCGCCAACCAAGACCCATGACATAGTATCGGGATTGACGTTATCACCCCCAGGCATGGGGAGGTTAACATTCTCCGCAAAGTAAGCGAGGCCGTCGATGGCTTGTTGGATTGTCAGGAGCTCGAGACTCTGTGATGTAAGGTTGTCATAAGGATTGGAGTACCCGAAGAAACGGTGCTCGACGAGGACGGTAGCCCCGTGTTGTTGCTGAGCGATCATGCCATGGATAGTTGCGTTGGTGAGGTCAGCTATATGACCTGCAAAGGTGTCAGATGATCACACAAGGAATGGGAGGTGACAAACATACCGTCAGCGTTGGTCTCCCCTGGAGTCCGAAGTACGATAGGACCGCCTAGGCGTATTTTGATTCATAAGTGGACGCAGCGAAGAGAAGGAAAGCGAGGAACAAACCAGGCGCATAAAATTCCCAGTCCATCCAGTAACGTTGCTGGAAGGTACCAAGACTTGGGTCGTTGTGGTCAATCAGTTGATCGAAGTAGTACACGGTCGTGAGCGAGCTTTCGGCGGGGGCGGGAATCTGGGGGATACCAGATCTCCCGCGCAGCATGGCATTTGTAACTGCCGCATCTGCAAAAGAAATGGATAGCAACGCTGCAAGGACAGCAGTGAGTACCATCTCTTCACGGAGGTCCGCGACGTGTATCGTGACGGGGGAATGCTTACCTGCGAGACGGCTAGGCTTTTATTACCGCCGCTTCGAGCCTTGCAGAGCAGCTGAGATGAATGTACCGGTAGTCGAACACTACATACCAGTGCTGTTTGGTAACTAAGCGAGTCTTCCTATTGCGGCTGATCCGTGTCTTTAAGCGATCGATCCCATATGTCTTAGAGCACAAGTTAGAATCCTAGCAAGTCCTACTAGGGCGTAGGCCGTTGTACTTGGCTAACCGGAACCGACTTGCAGATAGCGGCTACATAGTGGGTTTTGGGGTGGTGCGCTACGTTGAATTGCGCACGCGGCGTGAATTATTTTGGTATGGCGCAAGCCTAAACAAAAACCAAACACTTTCAGTCACATCACCGTACGAGCACAGGAGTGATCTGGCGAGGAGATGACGTCGGTAGGCTAATATGAGGGTTGAGGCGCCCCGGATAATCCTGTGAAACAGGTTTCAGGTGTGGGCCGCGTCAATATTTCAATGCCCACTGAACATCGTTGTTGACGAGCAGTGTGGACACCTTGCAACTCTGGAGAACGGCGGGAAACACTGAAGGGCCGCATCTGACAGGTAAACTGGCAGGGTTAGTACTATAATTTATGTAAAGTAGAAAAAAAAAACACAAGGCTTGAAAATTGAAATTCTGCCATGTTTGTGATGCGACCAGTGTTGGGGACCACTGAATTGGTGTCAACCATCTACGCAGGGCACAGAACTAGCCAGAGTGAACGAGTGCCCCAAGTTCAGTACTTTTGCAAAGCCCGCGGGTGATAAGATAAATAGGACAACGTTCACACGGGGACTTGTCACCAGTTAACTGTGGCATCCTCTCTGCGTTCGCTACGTGTTTATGCGCAGATCCAGGCCTGTGTCGGAAAGGGCAGCGTCACTACTAACACGGGTCAGCGATGGGAACAGTGACATTCCTTGCCGGTGATTCGCTGGTCCAAATTTAGTCACCCTTCAGGCTTCTAGTGCGTGTCAACTACATAATCTTCAAGTTCTCACAAACTTGCCCAGATATGCCAGCGCAAAATGTCGAGGTCGGGTGCTCTCAAGCCAATGACCAGGGTATATCCTGCTTCGTCGAGAGTTTGAAAGCGAACCACTAATTCTCCATCCAACCTTAACTTCGTCCATTGGTCAAACGGGCGGATGTCGGCTGCGGGATGCTGCTCATATATTTGTCACGATGTTTCTTTTCTAGAACTCGGGACACGGCACCGCTCTTCTGGGTTCTTTCCCCACCCAATTGGGACTCGAATCGCGGTGCGTGGCCTTGCATCACGTCCTCCACACTCAACTGTTTCTTGTTAGACAAGTGGGAAAAAATGCCAGTGAAGACTTCTGAACAACAATATTCTTGGTCTGACCTCCTCAGCGGGTCCAAAATCAGCACTCTCCATCGAATATTTCCGCTCTGTCATCACTCCGGTGACCTATTATTGCTCGTTGTCAAAATTAAATCACGTTCGGCCAAATAACCCCCACCTGCCCTCAATAGAAAGCGCAGCTCGAAGCGCAGGCAATCGGGAGCCTTCCAGCGGCTTCCACTAACGTCTTCCCAACGCCCTCCCTTTCTTCCAATGGCGTCCTACAAATTGTCCAGACGAGGATTCAGACTACTGGGAATCTCGTTATTGTCTTCTATTGCACTGCTTGTCTACATAGGCTGGCACGACTTCCTGCTAGCATCTGTAGGACCACGACTCCCTCCACTGTATGAGGATGTAAGAGCAAAAGAAATTTCCTTGCCGCACTTCGAAGAGTACGAGCTCAAGACTGTGAAGTACTTCTTTTCTGCGAACCATGCACACAGTGAGGGTCTAAGGATACTACAATGAATGAGAGCCTTGCCCGCTCACCATCCTGTTTTTAGGTTCGGGTTGGGGGAACGTCATGCAAGACTTTATCATGATGGGTGTGCTCGCCCATACCACCAATCGATCGTGAGTATCTTGCACTGTTTGTCTTGCCTGCCTCCCTCAGCGGACATCTAATTACGATGGCGCGATACAAAGTTTCGTGTTTAATGACTACGTTTGGAACCCGGACGGCTCACTCTACTCAGAATATAACGGCAAACAAATCCCTTCGCGCATTCCCCTCTCTGCTCTCCTGGGCGGTAAGCATCATCGCCAATTCTGTTTCGCAAATTCATTGCTACCAATAGGTCCGATGGTCGGCGGTCCATGGCCTCCCGGTGATCAAACACCTCTCTCAGTCTCCAGCGAGTTCTTCCATAAAGTTTGCCCGAATCCAACAGTCGTACAAGTGTCGGATATCAACAATGATGAACTGCGATTTAGTGACGATATTCCAGCTTCCTACGTATTAGAAAAATGGGTAGAAAAAATCAACTCGATCGACGACCCATGCCTCATGTTGGACCCGAGCAGCAATGCGATTTTTGAATATTGGTACGCAGTTGGGATGATTCATATATGTCACAGCCTTCTAATGTTGAACAGGATATTTGGTAATAAGAAGCGGATGTTGAGTATTTGGCCCTACTTGTCGAAATCGCCTGTCATTACCCACTGGGGATGGTCACCACTCGTCCACGATGCTTTCAGCCGAAACCGCCATCTTTTCGAACCGACAACGTTTTTTGGGGGGTTATTCGATTCCGAAGAGGAAAACACGTCACTTGCTATCCCTGGGCTTCTTGCGATTCACGTCCGTCGAGGGGACTTCAAAGATCACTGTGTGCATCTCGCCAAGTGGTCTTCGGATTGGAACGCGTTCAACTCTTTCCCTGAATTTCATGACAAGTTTGATCGACCAACCGACGGTGATTGGGGCGAAACGCCGGAGGCTAATGTAGAGCTCTATGTTCGGCATTGCTACCCGTCGATCGAACAGATTGTCGAGAAAGTCAGCCAAGTCCGCAAAGAAACCGATGATCCTCTTCGATATCTGTACATCATGACGAACGGCCCAACGCCATGGGTCGAAGAACTTAAATCCGCTCTTGCACAAAACATGAGTTGGGATCACGTCGGCAGTAGCCGGGACCTGAAGATGACCTGGGAGGAGAAATTTGTTGCACAGGCTCTGGACATGTATGTCGCACAGCGGGCTCAAGTATTTATAGGGAATGGGGTAAGTGTTCTGTGTTCGTACCGTAACTCTTGTACTGAATCAGGGATGATAAGTGGTCCAGTTTGACGTCTAATGTGGTTACGCTACGTATGGCCCAAGGATTCGAACCGAACACAAACAGATTCTGGTGAAAATGGTGTTGGGCAAGTGTCATGACTGACCTATGGACTAATATCTTACGATCTATGACTCGATGATTTGTCTACTACATAATGATTGGGACTATGTGGGGTATCAGATGTGGGGTATCAGGAGGTAGTTTTGGAGTCCAGTATTATGTACTAATACGTCGGGTTCTCAAACAAGTTCTAAGTTGGTTTCCGTACGGTTCAACTTGGGTCAGTCGCGTCACTTTATAATAGTAGTCTCCGAAAGAGAGACTGCTTTGAGAAATGCTCGAAGCAAGCTGCGAATCTGACAAGAACGTTCATCCGAAAACGTGAGGCGTCAATATTGGAAACGGATCGCAACATCATGATAATACCTGGCAGCTTAATTCGATCGTTATCACCACGGCTGCAATTTTTAACGTAGCACGAGGAAACACGGTCTGGCAAACAAATCTCTGGTATACCGTACCACTACCCATTGGGTCCGACTCTACTGGCGATACCCGTGAACGGCTCCTCTCCTATTTCCTCCCTGTGTACCACAAATCTCTGGGGGGTCTGGACACATCACGCACAGAATAACGCCGCGGGTTGAAAGTTAAGATCCCCTTCTTGTTGGTACATAATTTATACATTCTGAGCAAGTGTACTACTGTGCATCGAAGGATGCCGTACAATCGCAGCTCATAATCAACTGAAAATACGTCAGTTCCCTCCGGTGAGGGGCGGGCGCCGGGCGGCCCGAATCAGCCTATCTGGCAGTATCATATCGCGGGATATGGATTACGTGTCTAAATGACCCACAAGTCTTAGCGAAGAAACTCATAAACGGGGAGCGGAAAGAAGAACAAACATGTAACGAGCAGCCATCAACTGCAGTCGAACGAACGGGGAATTCTCTTAGAACGGACAAGAGGATATACAAATCCCTCGCCAGGACGCGTTCGAGACGACCCACTCTAGTAAGTACCGTACTCAGCGGGAATACTTGCTGCGCAAGGTGAGAATAATAACTCCACCTGCCTTCTTCGGATCGGGTTCGCACCGTATGAGAACGAACTCAGCGGTCACAGGACCCGCCCACCTGCCACCGAGACATGGTCCCGATCGCTTGTCAACAATATCCGTTCAACTGCCACTCTTCCTCCCCTTTTGTAGCATCACGCCGTGGTTCGATTCATAACAAGATTTATTTTACTAAAAGAAAGAAAGAAAAGGTATGATATGATTCGCAAGGACCGAACAGAATGGCTCACCGACAGTGATCGGATCGTCAATATCCTCGACTTTGACTACATTGCGCAGCTACCCTTTTGATGCTGGAACGTCGACTGATCGTGCCATCATGTCCTCACCATCTTCATTGAATATAATGCCAGGAGAGTCAATGATCTTGAGGCTGCACTGGAGCTGGACGGCTCAAGTCTGCAAATGTCCGGATTGTGCTGCAAAGCCTGCTGCGAAAAATAATAAATGAATGAACGTGTTGGACGCTAAGACGGCATGCCACTGATGTGAGTCAGCGAGGGCAGAAGCAGACCCGGTCGGATAGTTGATCGGCGACACTGACCGTCATGCTCTGTCCTATCAGTGCATTCAGCTTGACAAGCTTTCAAGAGCCGCAAGGCCCATCATTGGTTGAACGCGGCTTTCAGAACTGCGTGTAATGATTGAGATACCTCTGGGCCACTGGCTCAGCGCTCAGCCACTGCTGTCGCTAGTCGTAACAGCAACTGTGACGCATGAAAATTTCGTCTTTCTCACGTGTCACACGGCCTGACGAATCGATTGGTATAATACAGTCGAGGCTTTTTAACTTGTAGTCGTCGTAAGAAGAAACAAATATATCAAATGTGGAAACTCGACGATGTAGCGTCCTATGATAAAGGAACAATGTGTTACTGCGACGTACTCGTCGGCGCTGCAGACTGCGTCGCTTATGATCGGGTATCTCCGACGCCTTTCTTGTCGCGTTGCCGTTACCGAGCTGCGGCGCAGTAACGCATCTGGCGACTTCTATCATTGGACTCATTGACAGGCTCACTGGACAGAGATGAGTACTGCAGGTTAGCACACTCCCACTTATGGGGTTGCTATTGGCCTTTTTTTTTTTGGCAACCTTGCGCCATGTGTACCGTAGTTGATGTGACAACAGGCAATACTAGTACCAACTTGAAGTGCAAGCTGGTGACGACCGCCGCAGTGACAGTTTTACCGCACATGGATGCTGTCATCCTGTGTGCCGGACAAATCAAGTGCAGTATAAATCCACCTTTCCCGATTAGCGCTATGGTCAGACACAGGGTCCTCCAATTTGATGTCAACAAGCACCCGTTTCCCCTCGTCCTGCAAGTAAACTAGAGCGTCTACGACTCTGTACGTGGAATCCCGACGTTCGCGAATGTCAAAGTTCTACTTTCAACGCTGGTCACGAGCCGCAATCCTCTTTGCAACGGCTATCTTAATTCTCGTGGCTTTTCCGTTCAATCGCAGCCTCCTCCATTGCTTACTTGTCTATGGGCGCTATCCTCCATTATACCCACATAACCGCGAACTAGAACTGGAGCTGCCACACTACCAATCCTATGAACGTTCAGACGTCAAGTATCTATGGTCACCAAATCATCCAACTAGTATGCTAAACAATATGCTCCGTCGCAAACCTCGCTGACCGTCGTTGTAGAAGTAGGGTGGGGAAATATAATGCAAGATTACATCCTAAGCTATGTTCTCGCATACGCGACCAATCGCTCGTCAGTAGCCTCACAGACTGCGGCAGTCCGTTTTTGACATCAGTCCTAGTTTTGTCTTTGATGACTATACATGGGTTGACGGCATACCATACTCAGATTTTAATGGGAAACTCATTCCATCTAGCATCCCTCTGTCTGCATTTATCGACGGTAAAGACGACTTCTTTTATGAGTACACAAGCGCTGAGTACAATCGAACATTCAAGGACCGCTCGCCGGCGGGGCACTTCCTCCAGGTGACAACTCTCCCCGAGCAGTACACAAGGATTTCTTCCATAGAGTTTGCCCAAATCCAACCATCTTGCGATTATCTGATGCCAGTGGCTGGAGCAACTCAGACACGGTCCAATTTGTTATCGATAAATGGGTGGAGAAGATTATGTCAATCGAGGACCCTTGTCTACAGTTTGAAGAGACCTCACCGGATAAACAAATATTCAATGTCGAGTGCGTTCCTAGCAACATATACTGACTGAGAAGTGACAGTCTTGCAGGGTGTATGCTCGAAAAGATCGCCTCCTGAGCATTTGGCCATACATGTCCAGTTTACCTGCTTTGACCCATTGGGGATGGTCGCCCTTGATTCACGATGTTTTCGAAGCAAATCGTGGAGTTATCTTCCCACCGGCCTTGGCCTGGACACAAGACCAGGATTCCAGAGTTGACGAGAGTATGGCTGGCCTACTTGTAATCCATGTGCGAAGAGGAGACTTCACTGGGCACTGCAAATTTCTTGCCAGGACGAACGCGGACTGGAACGCGTTCAATTCCTTCCCCGAGCTCCCTGACAAGTACGATCAGGTCCACTCTGATCCTCGACTTTCATCAGAGAACCACAAAGCTTACATGGACCACTGCTATCCCAGCATGGAGCAGATCGTCGAAAAGGTCGAGACAGTACGGGAGGAGTCATGGGAACCCCTTGATCATATCTATATCATGACGAATGGTGCTGATTCATGGGTCGCGGACCTCAAGTCAGCCCTGCACGATCTTGGGGGGTGGGAACATATAGGAAGCAATCGAGATCTAAGCTTGACTTGGGAGCAGAAATTCGTTTCCCAAGCGGTCGATATGCTAGTGGCGCAGAGAGCACAAGTTTTCATAGGAAACGGGGTGAGTTGACCTTTCGTTTGTCGCATCTGGGATTTGACTAGGAAATCGCAACAGTGGTCTAGCCTTTCCTCGAATGTAGTCATGCTTCGCACCGTGGACGGTCTACCACCGGAGAGCAATCGATTTTGGTAGCCTGCATGCTCTGTGCGGCGATGTAGGCCACGGGCCACGGCCGTCACTCACTCGTCACAACATGTGTGCAGCCTGCATGGGGGTAGCTCAAGAAGGCACGAGCGCAAGCCGGGCGCCTGCCTGATATCGCAGAGGTGTTGCAGATCTAGTTGTTCCAGACGCCTTCGATGTCGGATTCCGGAAACCGTTAATGCTGTGCTTCCATCGTTCTCCCTTTCAGCCTGTTGTATAATAGTCACACTTATACCCGTGCAGTGCGTCCCATCGCGTATTGGTTGTAGTAGAACGCTTCGGACATGTTGATTTACGTGCGGGGGAGGCCGGGTTCACTAATGAAGTAGGCTAGTTCTTGATCAAGTGATTTGCCTGGTTTGGAAGGCACTGCAAAGGAGTCGCAACACTCACCCCTTGAATATCGCTCGTTGACCGGTCTACATCGCAATCCGTTGAAACTGGCTTACAGCTAACTGGTTGTTCGCAAAGACTCAACGTCTACAGTCGCCACGTACTCGCTGGGAGACAGCGCACACGGGTTGAGCTTCATTTAGACATATACATCATGTCCACGATATCAACCCAACTGCGGAATTTCAAGGAGCCCTCGAGGGAACAGCTACTCTATCTCTTCTTCGCAATACCTGAATTGCCAATTACATCGCCTCCCCACAATGGCGACAAGCACAGTGCCTCAGGCGCTGAAAGGATGGATATTAATGCAGTGCTTAGTTTTGGTGAACATGGCGTCGAGGATTCATACGTGAGTTTATTCGCAGCCGTCTCCTCTCCCGAGCAAGTGAACGAGCATTGCGTCCAGGCAGGGAAACTGCATCTCATCCCACCATATCTAGCGTTCTCCTCACTAGACCGCAAATCAGTCCGGTTTACCCTTCCTCTGTCGACCGTACGACGCGTGGAGCGACTCAATGCTCGAGCTGGTGTCTATGCACTTAGTTTGTCAACTTGGCACGGCATGAAGATTGTGAGCCGTCATCAATATTCACGCGACATATTGACATCTCTTGATAGATCGTCCAACTAACTTCTCTGCGGCCAACAGCAGACGCATTCTGTACTCTGCTGCGCGAAGCATTGAAAGCAGAACTTCAACATGGTCAGATGAAAGCCGTGAAAGGATTCGTAAAGACTTGTTATTCCGAAGCGCTTATATCAACGACATCTTCGGTGGCCGATCACGAGCGAGAAGATGGAAGTTTGATCGCAGAGACTAAGGAAGGGTCTCCGCCTCCAGAAGCTGAGTTTCACGGAGGTCTTGGTCTGAAGTTTAGGTTTCCGGGTGATCCGAAGAAGTGAGCTTTCTCCTTTACGTGCCATTCACCCCCTGAGCACATCTAGATTGCGAGAAGCCTCGAAAATCAAGCTTTGGACCACTTACCTACGGAGTAAGTGCTTTTCTCCGGCTTAGTTTTGATGATAACACCTAGAACAGCCCATGGTCGGAACCTAACTCTATTGAGATACCCCCAATGCACCCGCCTTGTGCAGGTCGGGCTACCTAATCGGCTCCGTGGCGAGATCTGGGAAACGCTGTCTGGCTCACTCTATCTCCGGTATACGTATCCAGGTTTGTACGATCAGCTTGTCGAGGATATCAAGGGCAAGCAGAGCACCAGCTTTGAGGATATCGAGAAAGATTTACACCGTAGTCTTCCTGAGTATGCTGGATACCAATCGGAGGAGGGAATAAGTGCGCTTCGTCGCGTCTTGCAAGCCTATTCGTTTCGGAATCCCGAAGTAGGGTATTGCCAGGTGAGTCGATACATTCATCAGGCACCTCTTGCATAATGAAAAATTTCTCTAGGCAATGAATATCCTTGCTGCAGCGATTCTCATGTAGGTATCGTGGTCTACATTTTCCTACTTGGCTCATCACGGAACTCCAGTTACATGTCAGAAGAACAGGCGTTCTGGCTCCTTGAGGTTTTGTGTGATCGTCTTTTACCCGGATACTACAGGTATGTCTGGAACTAGTTGCATCTCGATTTGATTTGATTTGTCTGCTAGTCCAACCATGCACGGAACACTCCTCGATCAGAGAGTCTTCGAGTCATTGGTCGTGCGCTGTCTGCCTATGATACACGATCACTTTTCGGCTGTCGACGTGCAGCTGTCGGTAGCATCTTTACCATGGTTCTTGAGTTTGTCAGTATGGTCCTGGCATAGATTTGTCTCGGCATCAGCTCATTCTTCTCCATAAGATACATCAACAGCATGCCGATGGTATTCGCCTTTCGGATAGTGGACTGTTTCTTCTGCATGGGTCCAAAAGTGCTGTTTCAAGTTGGGTACGATTTCTCCCGACGCCTTTGATAGAACATTTCGTTGATCACTCCACAGGCTCGGTCAGTACATTAACCCTGTCTATATTACCTCTTATTTTCCTTCCACTCCGCAGCGATCCTCAAAATCAACGGGGAAAAGTTGTTGCAAATTCAGGATGATGGAGGGTTCTTGAAGTAAGCTTATTACGTTGTGCATCAGGAGCAGTTCCTCTTATCCTCTGCAGCTTGATGAGAGAGTACTTTGCATCTCTCGGAGAGTCGGCACATCCGGATTCACCAGACCCACGGGCGCGTGCCATCACACGCTTCCAGGAACTTCTCCTAGTATCGTTCCGCGAGTTCGCAGTGATCACAGATGAGACGATTCTCTCTGAGCGGCGCAAATACCGCAACGAGATTGTTATCAGCATCGAGATGTTCTCAAGACGGGCTGCTGTTCGGAATCTCAAGACGCTTGCAAGGTTTACAAAGGAGCAAGTGGGTTTAATCTACGATGCGCTGTACAAAGCGATGTGTGTAGAGCCACCCCCACCGACTGTCGCGCCGTTGCCCTCGTTGCTTGTCAGCACTGATAGCATGCAGGAAAGACCCGAAACAAGAATCGAACTAAAGACTTTCAGGGTGTTCCTGAGTGAAATCTTGACCTGGGCGCGAGATGAAAAGATTGTGCTCAATGGTTTCCAGGTGTGTGGTGCTCTCACCTTGATATTTTCCAGTGGTTCGTCACTTATTTCGAGCTAGCAACGCATCGTCCGCGAAGTCGCAGAGCATGAGCTTATTGATAGGCTTTTCTACTTCTGGGATACTGCTTGTAAAGGGTCTTTATCATTCCAGGTGGGTTCCGCGGCAGAATTGACAACCCTTGGGTGTTTACTTTAGCATTAGGACATAGTTTCTGGGTTGGACGGGGTGATGTTTAACGATCTGATGGACAACATAGAATGGTTTTTCAACCTGCACGACAAGAACAAAGATGGATATCTGACGAAGGACGAAGTTCTGACTTTGTCCGAATCTTTCCTGGTGAGCATCATGGAATTTTGTGTAATTATCTAATGGGGCACCTGTAGTTTATTTTTCGTCATGAAATTGGCGATGCCTATCTGGGGGCAGTTAGCCGTTTCATGACGAACGCCTTTGAATACGGCGATACCCTCTTACCACAAGAAATAAATAGTGAGACTGGGAAAACTGAGCCGCAGCAAATAGGTCACAATCAACCATACCTTAATCTTGCAACGTACGGCATGGTGCAGCGGACGTAAATCACTTTACTGACTGTAATTTGATTAGTTTCCGAATGGTCGTCTTGGCCGATGAGATACTGGAATCATTCTTTGAGACTGACTTGTCAGCATCATTCAAGCTAGAGTCTGTCCCGGATTTAGAGCTGCCTACTTCGGGAGGAGGTTTCTTGGAAGATCTCTGGTCCAATATCGCGACAGACGACAACAAGAAGATATTCCACAAGCTGAGCGACGAGCTCGGGAAGACGATCGGAAAACACCAGGTCATCTACCGGCCCACGATCGGGCGTTACACCAAGCTGGAAGAACCGAAGGCACGCGAGCCGCTCGTCTCACCTGCGTCCAAGTCGACTTCTGTATCATATAGCTCGGACACCCTGGCGACATCTCAGAGTTCCTCATCGACTCTCACTATCGACGCCATAGCTGCGCAGCCTGGCTCGGCATTGTCGTCTACTTTCTCTCCCCTGCCACATGTCAAGGCAGTCAACGCGGCGTTCATGGAAAGGACGCCGTTTGCCATTGATGATGCGGGGGACGATGACGACGACAGTGACCTGGATATGGTCCACGGAGAGGATGACGACCAAGTCATGGATGAAGTCGACGCTTTTCTGGAAGCTCATGATTCCGGACTCACGGATGCAGACAGGGAGGCCGCAAAGGGTGAGCGTCGTTGGCTCGTACTAAACTGCCTGGCTCTAACATCTACGTTTTCGACCAAGATCTTCTTAACGCGAAGCCCGTGTGAAGGACGGAATCACGTCCATACTCACTAATTTTTGTGTACTTTTACTCCACGCGTTTCTACATTTGTATCGACTTGCACAACACGGAGGTTAAATATATTGATACCGGATCGTCAGGGGACTACATCATGACATAGATAAATCTACATGAGATATTTCAGATGGGCGGCCCTGACACGCTTTCCTCAGTAGGCGGGGTTGAATGACAAGAACTCTTGATACGCCGTGACGGACCTCTCGCAGGTGCGAACGGGATGTGACGACTTCAAGTTCTTAATCTGAGTCTCGTCTTGGAGTGTCCACGCCGGGGGGCAAAGCTCCCACAGCAATGATCGATCTTCCGGTGAGATCCAGTCCAAGGTATGAAGAGCAGGCAGAGAAGCAGCACACTGTCTAATTTGCGGCAACAAAGCACCAGCAAAGTTAGGTTTCAATGTTCTGCGTTCGGCTTCTGCCAGTGTGAGCGTCCGAGATCCGTGAAAGTTTCAGGAAGGCTAGCGGGGAGGTGAACGAGCACACAGTCAACTTGGTGTGGCTGCAAGCATTGACGAGATAGGTACCAAGCTGCGGAATCCTAGTGCCGACTTCCAATATCAGGCTCTGCAGCTCGGAGTTCACGAAAAGTGTGGAGTATTCCAATCTGCCGCAACTGCGTTCGCGCCGCACGGTTAGACACTCAGGCTTGCCAGTGCGGTCCGTGTCGATTTCACATGGGTCCACTGCCTTACGCGGCTCATTTCCGAACATCTTTGTGACAGTCGATGTGCTTCTCTTCTGTCGTCTGTCTTCAAGTCCACTGGGAAGAGGACGCCGCGACGCAGGGGACCGGGACCAACTTCTGATTTCGTGTTGCGTAGGGGGGAGAGGGATGGTGTGAGAATTCGATCACGAAGATTTTGCAGTGTACTCTGTGATTGTTTTTCCTTGCTTTAATATCCTGCCTCGTCCAAGGGTACCCGGAGGGGAATACAACCAACACTCGTAAGAACTGTTGGTATGGACAATGGTTCTGAGGTAATCGCGGCTTACGTAGTATGAGGACGCACGGGAAGCCTGAGGCTATGTCGCTGGGACATTTACATTGACCTTTAAACTGTGTCCATACTCTTCATATAGACTTTCTGTCGACAACCATGTCTGACGCTGCAGCAGGTTCTGTGGACAAATCTGTTCGGGTCAAGATTGTTCTTGTCAGTGGTATGTCTCTTCACTCCGCCGCTCCCATGCTCGAATCCCTTCATCTTTCACTCACCTCTCATCCAACTAGGCGAGGCTGACGTTGGCAAGTCGTCCGTGGTCCTTCGATTCGTGAGTCGCTATCCCAATCTGCTGGACACGCCATTTCCTCGTACTCGCCAGGTATCCAACGTATTCCAACCGCACGAAAAACCCACTATCGGCGCAGCGTTCTGGACCCAGAAATGCCGCCTAGAGGACCGCATACTGCGTTACGAAATCTGGGATACTGCTGGCCAGGAGCGCTTCCATTCTCTCGCCGTCAGTCCGGCCGCTCTCGTTTTATCTACCCTGATTGTGTTTCCATTTCATAGCCCATGTACTATCGCAATGCTCAAGCTGCCGTCTTTGTCTATGACGTCACGAATGCTTCCAGTCTCGAGAAAGCAAAGTTGAGGGTCAAGGAGTTGCAAAGACAAGCAAACCCCAATATCGTGATTGCTCTCGCCGGGAACAAAGTTGACTTGGTTCAACCACCTGCTTCACTGGGCGCAACCCCGGCACCTGGGTCTGAAGACGAGGCGGATGATGTCGCCGCAACCCCAGGAGAGGCTCCCAGTCCGGGTGGCGGCGAGGAATCACTTCGACAAGTTCCCCGGGAGGAAGCTCAGGCCTATGCCACGGAGGCCGGCTTGCTTTTCTTCGAGACTAGTGCCAAGACCGGAGAGGGTATCGTAGAGGCCTTCACGGAAATCGGTCCGCTCACCTTCCTTGACTTTTCCTCTTGTGCCTGAGTAAATCAATCATGTGCAGCCAAGAAAATACCATTCGAGCACACCTTGGCCTCCAACTGCAGCGCCGCCAGGAACGGCGTTGCAGGTAATTGAGCGGGTGCTTCACGGCAAGGTGATGTTAACTTGGAGGAAAAAGCCAAAGAGGCATGCAATTGTTGGACCATTCATCTGTTTTTATTCTGGAGAACTACCATCTTGTCGTTTATCCCATGTTTCATTACATGAACCCTTAACATATATGATTAGGCTGATTCCGAACACTGAACACAGGCCAGCCCAGTTGATATACTCGCGGACACGGTTCACTGACGATCACTATCATACGGAGGAATAAAGTCCACGTGAAGTGGAGGCCTCGCAATCTGCTCTTGGTCATTGGGCGTCAGATAGGGTTGGGGCGCCGGTACATGGGACGATCCTCGATCCACAACTTCACTAGCTTATGATAACGAGTGGCGATCACGGGTGAATGAATGATGAGGTATACCTGTGGGAGGATGGGTCTGAACAGAGACAGAAGACGTCAGGGATCTAAACACGGAATCTATGGAGGGGTGGATCGGATGGATCGCCAAGAGGCGGAGGCGGGGGTGGTGGTTGCTCTTCTATAATCAGTCCCAAGACTCGACATGGTTGAGAAAGATCGACAAACTCGGTGAACTCAGGGTCTTGTACCGCCTGTTCAACCGGAGGCGGGGGGTCGATATCCGTTGTAGGGGGTCAGTGTGGCCACTGAACTATTGGCAAGAGGAAAAGCCAAAGATGACCCCTTTGCACGGCTATGATTGTCTCTGCAACAGGAATCGCAAAAATGTTTCCCCGTGTCGGTAGGAATATATATCTCGTTCTCCGACTCCTAGAACTTGGGCAGACGGATGCTTCTGATGGAACCAAGGCGGTGGAGGAACACTCCCGTCTTCGAATGGAGGAGGGGCTCCATCTCGTGTGTAGCTTGGACCAGCCTCTCCCTCGTGGTACAAAAGGGCGGAAATTGGTGCAGTATCTACCCATTCTTCAACCTTGGGTAGTGGAGCGGGGGGTGGGATAATGTTGATAGGAATGGGAATCGTGTACGGCGTCTCTGTCCTGCTCGTGATGTCGACAAAGGAAGTGCGGTCATTTAATACGAACGATACATTGTGAAAAAGTGTCGTTTGTGTGATGGAGACGCAATGTGAGTCATTCTCCACGTAGGCGCAATCCCTTTCAGCCAGAGACCGTGGACGATCGGACGGGAAACAGATCGCGAGGTTTGATGTAGAACAAAGCGTAGTCGAACTGGATGGGAGGTATGGAACCTGCAAGATGCTCCAGCATGGGTCATGATTGTTGAATATGCAGCAGTGAAGGACGAGTCCAACAAGGGATTACTTGGTTTCTCCACAATTGAAGAAAGTGCTGCAGATGAAGGGCCCACGAGCGAAGAATCGTCGATCCCATCTATTGGTGGTCCCTGTGGGGAATTTCGCGACTCGCGCTCCAAGTCGTCGAAATATTTGACCTTGACTACGCGGAGGAGCTCCGTCTCGACGTCACGGAGTCTAGGACAAGTTGACGAGGTGGAGGCGGTACCGTAACGTAGACAGGGATTGGTTCTCCCGCAGTGAAAGTCGATTTTGGAATCTCTGCCTCCACGCGCACCGGATGTATTACGTGCTTCTCAGGTGAGATCGCAACGGTATGCGTGTGTGATGTATAGCGCTTCGTGCGTACCAGTAGTTCTCTTGACATAGGGGGGAGCGTCGGATCCACTGGGTGGAGTGTCACATTCAGTACGTGCATCACCGGGGAGTGTAGGGTGTGGATACATTGTGGTATGGCGAATGGGAAAGAGGTCGGGATAGCTTCGAAAGAGTCGAGTGCGAATGAAGCCACGCCATTTCAGAAACGCGGAGGTCAATTTCCCGTCTCCTTACGTGCAAACCCGGTCATACGCCAAGACACGGACCTTTTGCGTAGGTCAATCATCACCAGGGAGGAATTGGACGGACTGACAGTTGCTTTCATGCGCCCGGTGGGCACCTTTGAGGTACACTTCTCCCTCCATTGCTGCGCGTTCCGCTTCAGCGCCAGCATAGCCCTTCTGGAAGATTATGCCGCCCGGGGTTGGTACAATAAGTAGCTGGAAACCGGACGCGTCCGGTGGGCGGTCACAACTCAATGGTTGTACTCCACGGACGCTGCGTCGGCTAGAGTGTCAATGACTATCACCGACTGTCACGGCCTCGGGGCCAGGGATGCCCGGAGGGCTGGTGGTGTACTAACCTGGTTACAACCAAAAGACTTGGTCGCCGCGATCACTTTCCCACGTGGTTTACTTGAAGGTTGGCAGAACCCTTGTCAATGTCAAGCAAGTACTTACGTACGGTAATCTGAAGGCCTTCCACGCAACTCCCCTCCCTTTTTCCAATGGTCACGGTGTTGTCCAGGCGATTACTGGGAATCTCGTTATTGTCTTCTATTGCATTGCTTGTCTACATAGGCTGGCACGACATTCTGCTAGCACCTTTGGGACCACGACTCCCTCCACTGTATGAGAAAGTAAGAGCAGAAGAAAATTCCTTGTCGCACTACAAAGAGTACAAGCGCAAAACCGTGAAGTACTTCCTTGCTGCGAACCATGCCCACAGTAAGAAGTCTAGGGATGCTACAGTGAATGAGTGCCCTGCCCACTCACCATCCTTGTTAGGTTTCGGGTGGGGGAACATCATGCAAGATTTTGTCATGATGGGTTTGCTCGCCCATACCACCAATCGATCGTGAGTACCTCGCACTGCTTGTCTTTCCTACCACCCTCTTGTGAACATCTAATTTTGTCGTCGCGTGATACAAAGTTTCGTGTTTAATGACTACGTTTGGAACCCGGACGGGTCGTTCTACTCAGAATATAACGGCAAGCTAATCCCTTCGCGCATTCCCCTCTCTGCTCTCCTGGGCGGTAAGCATCATCGCCAATTCTGTTTCGCAAATTCATTGCTACCAATAGGTCCGATGGTCGGCGGTCCATGGCCTCCCGGTGATCAAACACCTCTCTCAATCTCCAGAGAGTTCTTCCACGATGTCTGCCCGAATCCAACAGTCCTACAGGTGTCGGATATCAACAGCGACGAAATGCGATTTAGTGACGATATTCCAGCTTCCGACATATTAGAAAAATGGGTAGAAAAAATCAACTCGATCGACGACCCATGCCTCATGTTGGACCCCAGTAGCAATGCGATCTTCGAATATTGGTATGCAGTTGGGATGATTCATATATGTCACAGCCTTCTAATGTCGACCCCGCCCCCCAAACAGGATATTCGGTAATAAGAAGCGGATGTTGAGTATTTGGCCCTACTTGTCGAAATCGCCTGTCATTACCCACTGGGGATGGTCACCACTCGTCAACGATGCGCTCAGTCGAAACCGTCATCTTTTCGAACCGACGAAGACAACGTCTTTGGGAGGGTTCGTCGATTCTCAAGAGGAAAACATGTCATTTGCTATCCCTGGGCTTCTTGCAATTCACGTCCGTCGGGGGGACTTCAAAGGTCACTGTGTGCATCTTGCCAAGTGGTCTTCGGATTGGAACGCGTTCAACTCATTCCCTGAATTTCATGACAAGTTTGATCGACCAACCGACGGTGGTTGGGGCGAAACGTCGGAGGCAAATATGGAGCTCTATGCTAGGCGCTGTTTTCCATCAATCGAACAAATTATCAAGAAAGTCAGCCAAGTCCAGAAGGAAGCCGCGGATCCTCTCCGATATTTGTACATCATGACGAACGGCCCAAGATCGTGGGTCGAAGAACTTAAATCCGCTCTTGCACAAAACATGAGTTGGGATGACGTCGGTAGCAGCCGGGACCTGAAGACGACTTGGGAGGAGAAGTTTGTTGCACAGGCTCTGGACATGTATGTCGCACAGCGGGCTCAAGTATTTATAGGGAATGGGGTAAGTGTTCTGCGTTCGTACCGTAACTCTTATACTGAATCAGGGATGATAAGTGGTCCAGTTTGACGTCTAATGTGGTTACGCTACGTATGGCCCAAGGATTCGAACCGAACACAAACAGATTCTGGTGAAAACGTGACGGACCTATGGGCTAATATCTAACTCAGTAATTTGGTTACTCCCTGATCGGAACTATGTGGGGTATCAGAAGGTGGTTGTGTGAAGGATGCGACCAAGGTAGGAGGAGTAGGTCTTGCAGTCGAGAGCACATGAAGCTTCGACCTTTGTACCCAGTAGCTCGGACACTCCGACGACATCTCAGCGTTCTTCGTCGACTCTCACTATCAACCCCATGGCTGCGCAGAACAGCAGCCCTGGCTCGGCATTGTCGTCCACTTTCTCTCCCCTGCCACACCTCAAGGCAGTCAACACGGCGTTCATGCAAAGGACCCGTTTGCCATTTATGATGGAGGAGATGGTGACGACCAAGTCACGGATGAATTCGACGCTTTCCTGGACGCTCGGACTCACAGATGCTGATAAGGCCGCAAAGGGTGAGCATCCTTAGTTCACACCAAGTTATGCTTGGTTCTAACATCTACGTTTTCGACCAATATCTTAACGCGAAGCCCGTGAAGGGACGGAATCACGTCCGTACTCGCCTTCACGGATTTTACTGCGTGCTTTTACATTCGTACTGACTTTGCACAGTACGGAAATTTGCAGTACGGCAAGCAAGATATATTGATACCGGAACGTTAGGGAACTACATATATAAAACTACACGAGATATTTCAAGTAGGCGGCCCTCGATCTGACCATATTCGAATTGCAAGGTCTGGCTCTATTGAGCCGGAGGCAATCATGTTTTGATGAGGATGAGTCTGCGGAGAACATCGTCCAGATCACAATCTGTTAGGATGGAAGAAACTTACAGCTACAGCGACAACAACGCCTGGGAGTGCTCGTGAACACAACTACAATGATACCAAGACGATTTACGTACCAGAATGGGCTTCTAAAGTCTGTGCAATTTCACGACTTTGCAGGTCCCAAATATACACTTTGTTGTCTTCGCTACCGGACACGATCCATTTTCCGCCCGTAACACTGAAGCAGGCTGAAATGCAGTACTTCTCGTTCTTGTGACCCATGTATGTTTTTAAACACCGGGAGGTGTGATAATCCCAGAGGCGGATTGCACTATCGTGCGCCGTCGACAGGATATATTTCGAATTGGGTGAGAACTGCACGTGCTGACTGGCACATGTCAAGTAAATCGTTTTGAAAGAGCGGGGGTGAATGTAGCTACCATACAGCGTCGTTTCCCTCGGTCAGTGTCTTGAGGCATTGTCCTGTGGTGGTATTCCAGATCCGACTGCGAGCCCAAGTTGAGTGATCATGGGCGGACAAACGAAGCCAACTCACATTAATCCATCGAGCGCACAGGAGACGACGAGAGTGGCATCCCGGTTGAAATGCACGGCGGTCACATAATCCATGTGGCCATTCAACGTTTTTGTACACTTTCCTGAGTAGGCAAGATTGAGTAGGTAGAGGCGAGAACTCTCGATATAGCTACACGGACCTCTCGCGACATTCCAGATGCGAACGTCACCATCACAACTTCCAGAAACCAATAGGTCAGATGCGACGCTATAATTCACACAAAAGACGAAGCTCGAGTGCCCTCGCAGGTGCTTCGTGGTCAGGCCCTAGCTTGCACCGTGTTTCCTTTCAGGAGACAGGTGCACTGTGTGAGGATGGACGGACGCACAGTGTCTACGTTCCATATCCGTATGGTCGTGTCGTCCGAGGCAGACGCCAGGTATACACCATCTGTGGACCATGAAATATCAGAAAGCCCCTTCGTGTGGCCATTCAGGTTCCGTATCAGTTCTCCAGTGAACGAGGACCATATTTTGATCAAATTGTCGGCGGCTATATGTAAACCCCATCTAAGGTGGGAAGAAATGGATAGCAAGGGAGCATACCGCAGGACGCGAGAAGGGTCCCATCAGGGCTGAACTTGACGGCTGAGATGGACTGAGTATGTCCCCGAAGAGTATGTCTTAGTTTGTAATCTAGTCG
>JBBPRK010000221.1:0-30640 GCA_038093075.1 Boletus patriciae | reverse complement strand
CATGTATGTATGCCAGGAGAGATGAACAACAAAGTTGAGGGGCCTGGTATTTCAACTATTGGTTTCAAGAAGCATTTCGAACAAAAATATATATACAATTGTTTGGTACGAGATGGAGGCATAATGTGGCGGAAGGCAATGCAAGAGCATTTTTGTTGTTGCACAGAGAACAGTGTGTACACAACACTGAGCACATGATGAAGCTTTGCAGTTAAGGGACATGTTTCATTCACGATCACGGTCACATCACCTTCTGTCGCAAGCGTGGCAGTAAGAAGCCTCGGGGCTACACCAACTTTCATATTTCTATTATTCGATCATTTCAAGGCCCTAGTGCAGATCAATTGAACATTGTCGTCACTGACTGGTGATCATCACTCCTTCCATGTCTGTACTTTGAATGGGACCCAAAGATCGAGGAATTCATGCATTGTAGAATTCCTCCCCCAAGTGAGCCACATCAAGCTACCCGTAAAAGGTCGGGGCCACGTAATAAAAAAATGATCGATGACGAAAATCAGAAGCACCCTGCTACAAGTGACACAGAACTCACACATCTACTGTCACCTCATGTCAGCGGAAAAGCTGCGGAAGTCATCTGCAAAAAGGAAAAGTGCCAGTAGCGCGGGCCATAATTACATTGTCGCTGTCGTCACATGTCATCAGCGGTGCCTGTTTCCATTCCAACTGTTGACTACATCAACTACTGTAGCCTCCTCCCTTTACGACAACAAGTACATAGAGAGTCCCAAAATTGAATTTGTTCTACATCAACTACAGTAGTCTTCTACCTTTACAGTAACGTACATAGTAACAGTCAATGTTCGTCATCGTCATCGTCGTCACCCGTGGTCTCTGTGCCCTCCACCAACATTCTCGGCACCTCCACCTCACTCGACCATGCCTGCCATCTCGCCCCCTCGTGCCCTTGCTTGTTGGGTCGCTCTGTAGGTCCGTCTGGATGACGTTTGTCGTCACCCGTTGTGTGCACAGGGTTCTCCGACGGTCTCGCTGGGTCCATCTTCGTCTTCGTCCCCGCCGGGTGTCATCGTCACATGTGGACAAGGGCGAGGGCGAAATGGCCAGGGTAGGGTGACACAGCGAGGGTGACACAGAGGTGCTGCGAAACGGAAACGGTGAGAGTGGCGATACTATGGCGACTCGGGGAAACGGCGCGTGCACAGTTGAACATGCTGACATAATGTACAAACACACGCACATAGACTCAAGGAAATTTTCTCCAAGTACAGTCATTCATCACCACCTGTGCACGACGCTCACTGTGCCCGTGCTGCCTTCCATCCACCGCGACACCCCTCCCATCTGCCTCATGGGTGTGACGCCCACAATGCCTCCCTGTGATGCACACGCCACCCCTGGAGTCTGGCGGGCACGACGCCCAGTGCCCACCACCCATCCGCAACACCTATAATATGTGCCACCATTTTTTAGCGGGCACGATGCCCTGTGCCTGCCGCCCATCCACGATGCCTGTCTCATCCCGTGGGTACAATGCCCAGTGCCCTGGACCACCACTGTGATCCCCTCCCATCCAACGAGTGCAACGCTGCGTAACCCCGGGCCCTCCCATCCAAAGGCCCGATGCCCTGGACCACCACACCCACCAGGTACTTAACTGTGCTCCCTCCCATCCAACGGGTGTGACGCCTGATGCGCACCGCTCGTCTCCCGCCCCCAACTGTGCTGTTTCGAGCGCAACCAAAAAAAAGGTAAGCCCATTCCACCACCCATCCCCTCTCGACTCGCATGTCACTCACTCAAACTTACTCGCTAGTACCACCTCGAACACTTGTGGACCAGAACCCAGAAGAGAAAAACACAGTTAAGTGGAATCACAGCTGCCCCTCCAGAAACGACATACTGATTATCTTTTCCCAGCCACATCACTCATCATTCGTGCGCTGAGACTCAGGAAAAAACAGCTAAGTCCCCACCACCACTGCATTTGAGTCCCTCCTGACTCAAGTCAGTGAGCCCCTCAGGCACAAATGAGGCAAAAAACCGGTGAGCGCGCGCAAGCGCCTGTTGTCTCCTTCGCATTGTTTCGCCCGCCCTTGCCTGCCCTCGACCTCATGTTACACAAGTGCGCGAGCATGCACCTGTCGTCCCGACTCCCCTTTGCGTGGCGCACCCCCGCGTGATTTTAGCTTTAAGTATATTATACTTTTTCTTTAAGTACATTATCAGTCATGTAAAGTAACATTGAAACAAATTCATTTGTTTTGGCTCATTCTTTCGGTTCGAGTAAGTCCTACCATGGACTATAGATTGTATGGAGTGAAATGGTAAATCATAACAATGGACTACAGTGAACTATGTCGACGCGTTGTGTGCTGCGACCTTATGTAACAGCGTGCTACAGTAGTGCGGTGTAGGAACCATGTACGTTACATCATGCTATGTAAGGGGGGGATGTCAATGGGTGCAACCAGTGTTACATACACAACATAGCCCGATGTAGACTTCTATTTTTTTACAGATGGTGATGAGGCGAACCGCCCAGGTCATTGTTTCTGCCAACAGTGATTCGAACCCTGATCATCAAGAAGCATGTTACGAAGTTGGGCAGGCCAACAATATTTTCTGAGAGTTGAACCTGTGAATATTTGCGCGCCTCTGTGTTAGGCCTGAGGCCTAGAACCAGGAGGAATCGTGAGGTAGCCCAAGTTAGGAATTTGACGCTATTGATTCAAAGGGTCATCAAAACTTGTGAGCCCACCCTTCTGTGTATGCCTCGGAGTCCATTCGATATCATCATGGATGCTCCTCTGTGGTTGCTAGCCATGCTCCGTCCATGCCCGCAACCGACCCAAGGGTAATTGGGATCACATAATTTGGCTACCATTTCCGCCATTTGTCCATGTCACGGTAACTGAAGAACCATCAATGAACAAGCTGGGAATATGACGGAACGAATACCCGCGTCTGTTCAGCATTATCAACCAATCCCATCATGCACTGCCAGTTGTATTTGGTAACGGTGGCCAGATTGTGACTGGAGCGATATTCAGGAAGCACGTCGGAGAGCCCCAGCTCTGTTTATGTGAGTCCTGGACGTGTATGTGTCCGTCGCTTGGCTTTCTGTGCCGAAGTAGGGTAGCATCACTGAGGGCATGCATTGTACGTCGGGGCGTAGTGTTTGAAGCGTGGTCACGTGGCCGCAGGAAACGCGTGTATACGTAGGACCCCTGATACCACTCGTATAAGGCTGCCCTTGCTATCAGAACGTCAAGTTGAGCGCTCTGATGGCCTCTTGCGAACCCTGCGACCGCGATTTCCCGAACTCGGCCTCGTACCGCCAGCACCTTCTGAATTCCACCAATCACAACTACTGTGATGATTGTGATAGGGACTTTGATTCTGGGTGGGGTCTCGAACAACACTACACACAGAGTCCCAGACATGACTACTGTCGCGAATGTCGCACCCACTTTGAAGACCACGACGAGCTGATCACACACTGTCGCAACGCACACTACTACTGCGAGAGTTGCAACCGGTTCTTGCAGAACGCCCGTGGTCTGCAAGAACACAACCGTCAGTCTCATTACTACTGCGTCGTCTGTCAGCGTTTTTTCCCCTCCCAGAGTAGCCTGTAGCAGGTGAGCACATTTATGGTTTATTGTCTCGATACCTGATGGAGGCTTTCCCCAGCACTTGGAGAACTCCAGCGTGCATCGACCCTGACCCCTATGGTAGAGGAGGGTTTTTCTCGGGCAGGAAATTGTGGCTAACTCACTCTATTAATCACCATGACTAGGTTGGTCACGCTGGTGCCTTTCATCCTTCATTTGTCGTGCTGCGTGTGTTCTCAGTTGTAAGTGTCGATGTTGTGTCGAACAGCACTGCCAATGAAAATTTGTCCAGTTCATGTGTAAAACCCGTTGCCTTGCGCTTCGTCTCCTTGACCAGACTCAGTTACCGCCTGATGGTCCACATGACACTCGTGACTATGTTCTTTTTACTATGATCCCACATGTTTACCACTCCAAAATTCCTCGTGTTTCAAAACCCCCAAGAACTTTTGTACTTGACTGCGGTTTCATGTGTTCAATGTAATGTAACAAGGTGCAGAACATGTGTAGATATATCGAATTCGGAATGCATTAGGATGATGTACGAATGAATTACGGATGTGCGATCTGCCACCAGGATATGGACAACTCTGAGCCACGTCAAAGCCCAAGAAATGACCGCCCAAGCACCCTACCTCAAACTGACATTGACATCCCACCCACGACTTCTTCAGAGGAGTAAAATGCCACCCGCACGCGAACCCAACGCGATACGCCCCGTCCATTCCGACACCGCACATATCGTGATGTCATCTTTACTTAAACAGAAACAACCACAGACAGTCGTCCCTCGTCAATCCCACACCAACCACGAATGACACACGTACCTCGAAGATCATACGACGAGATGACATGGACGACTCTGCCATCCATCGTCGGCGGCGCGTCCGGTGCGTCCCCATCCGAGACCGGATCCCCCCCCGGGACCAAAGCCGCTTCCTTGGTCCGCAACCGACTCGGGTGCGTCGTAAACGCCACCACCCTCCGATCAATGCTTCCCCTCTGCCTGTCCACCCATACACCACGCAATCCCGCCGATCCCAACAACCACGTAGAGAAAAACATCGATCTGATCATTTCCTCCAACGTGTGTGTGTCGTCGGTCCCCGGAATCAGCGGAAGCGGCTCCAACGTCGGGATACTACCCTTGGCGAGAACGTGAACAGACATGGAGGGCACGGGCGTGGTGGTCACGCGGATGAGGTAGTGGAACATCCCTTGATGGACGTCGTTGGTGAGCATGAAGACGGTGTAAACGTCGCCGGACGCGCAGCGCGACACGCGTACGTGGGAGAGAGACACGGTCCGAAAGCAGACTGCCCCGAATTGGTGCCGAAGGATGGGCAAGGGGTCGGCCGTCGGGGTATCCGTAGGGACGGGGTATGCTTCGACCGAGCGGATTCTGAAGCACAGGATATACGGGCCACAAAATCGCAAGGATGTGACCCCATTCCACTGAAATATGACGGACTGGCACGGTGCGCGATGAAGATACGATCCATGAGCAGCGATACGATACGCACCCCTTGATTGAGGTCACCCGGCTGAAGGGATATGGTTGATCGTTTGTTAAATTCGCGCCAGTGCAGAATTTCGATCGACGTTGGAGAGTCGCACAATAAAGCACGACCCGAGGACGGGTCCATGTGTTTGAGTTCTTGTGTTACATTCAACGGAAACTCTGCTTCCCAATGCCGGCCTCCATGATACGGTTCGCTTGCCCACAATGGAGGGAGGGGAACGGAATGGATGACGGCACTGTGCACGTTCAGGTGTCTATCGACAAGTGTCCGAAATGACAGACCTTCGATGGCCCCCATGTCCACCGGCGATCGCAATATACAGCGTGGAATAGCAAACGGCGTAGCCGAGGAAGTTTGACAAGGTAAAGCGCGCCCAAGGGGTGGGTGCAACCGCCGGAGACGATGATACGAGCGTAGATGAGTCCCAAATGATGACCGCCTTGTTATTCACAGAAAGAAGGAAGCGATCGGAAATAAAGGCGAGCACGCGCCACGAACCCGTTGAAGTATTCCTCGACGAATGGGACTGTCTCACGGGCCCAGGGACCTGTGTGACGTGTTCTCTGAGCTCTATAAACGAGGCTTCGACTTTGGACGCTGCAAAGAGCGCACGTTCGGCTTGGGGGGACGACATGGCCGTGAACTCGGTTCGAGAGTAGGGTAAGGCCTGCGTCGCGCGCAGGCGGGTAAACATCATGGACCAGAGGCTACGGTCTTGTGTGAGCGCGAGGAAATACTTGCATGTCTGGTTAACTCGGTCAATCAACGATGTCAGGCATATACGATGCTAGTGAGAGAGGTTTGTTACCCTTCGGAACGCAAAGACGTCCTTGATGTCTAGGAAAAGGATGATCTGATGGTACAATTCTGCCGGGAGAGCAAAGGCGTGGATTCGCGCATCTTCAAGTTCATTTGGATGCATTTACAGGCAAGACCGGCAAGTGGAGTGATTTTATATAGGGTGGTGGGGCTCGCCTGGCTGCTCGGTCCAATGAATGATCGGCCGCAGATGGTGTTTCCTACTTGGGAATGAGTTTCACCAGCATCATTTACAAAGACAGATGATGCAGGTTGCAAAGCATGCATCTCATAGCAATGCAATTTATTATCATCATACTGTGCAAGCCACGCATCTAGAGCGTGGTCTAAACGTGCGACAAATTAAGAATGTACTAGTACGGTAGCGTATTGGATAGGGTTGGGCTCAAGGTGAGTTGGGCGAGGACGACCCGCTCAACAGCCAGGAATAAGGTCCACCTTTCTTTATTCCAGGACCAATCAATGAGCTCGGACTCGCATTCGACGAGTCCGAATTCGCCTTGTCGGGCCCGCCCGTCCTCAGACTCCGGGACCAGCCATCGTGAGTCGTGGGTGCGCTGTAAAGGGACGGGATGGTCAGGAGAGGAACCATGCCAGTCGTAAAGCACGCGTGTCACCTGGAACCAACCCTGTTTCTAGCTACATGCAACGGCAATATGCGTGCGTGCAAGCCATCGACAGCGGTATCGACGCCACCCGTATCCGTCGTCCGTTGTCTGGCAGGTCGAGGGGTGCTTTCGAACTCTCCATCACCGTCGAGCGAAGCAAACCCGCTGAAAGGCTTTTTCCGCTCCCGTAGTGCAGTAGTTTCCGTGCCGACATGTGTGTCAGGCTCTGCAATACGCTCCCTCATCTGGTTCCTGATGCCCGACTTGGGTTTCGAGTCGCCGAGGAGCTCCACCGAGTCGCTGTCCGAACCGTTTGGCTGGGGTACCGCCCTGACCACCTTGCCACCATCGCCCCGCACCCCATTCTTGGCAATACGTGTGGAGCGCCTGCTCGCCAAACTGTCCACAGACATCGCATCCGATTCCGAGTCACCCGTGGCAATCAGCAACTTCGCTCGCCGCCGCGTCTTGCGTGTCGCACTCGCCTCAGAGGCCTCCGACTCATCCTCCACTTCGACCCTGCCCTCCGCACGTGCCTTGGTTCGCCTCGCTTGCTGCGCCCGCTCCTGCGCCTTCTCCCGCCGACTCTCTCGCGCCTTGGCACGCTGTGCGGCTCGCTCTTCTTCCAACATCTCTTTTTCGACCTTTTCTTCCTCTGCGAGTTCTTTGCGCCGAGCTCGCGCTCGTTCCATGACAATCTGGTCCGCGACGCCCATCTCGTCGTCATCCCCGCCGGCACCTTTGCGTTTGTTCTCGCCTGTGTCTGGGAACATGGCGACACCATATTGTGCGCTGTCACGCAGGGTTACGAGCGCGTCTTCCATGTCAACGCAGAGATCTTGTATGATGAGTCGAACGGCTGCCTCGGGTACAAGGATGCGCTGAATGAACTCGGCCGGTGCCAGCGGCGCAATGAGAGACGCGTCAAACGTCGACGGTGGAAAGAGATCAAAAAGGGTTTGATGTATGATGACCGAGCCCAGCTCGCCATAGCTGCAATGGTCATTGGCATCCCGAAAGATTTCGAATAAAGGGACGACGCACTATCCCGGCTGCGTCCTTTCGAAATTTGCGAATTGGCCCTTGACACCGACCACGGTACGGCTGCCCTGTTTCTTCACCTGTTTCTTTATTTCTCTCCAGAAAACGCTTTTACTCCGTGCTCCTCTAGTTCTATCGTCGGTGTCAAAGTCCTCGATGTCGCTGATATCGTCCTTGTCCAAGATGATAGCTTCCAGCTCTTTCTTCATCTTCTTGACTCTGCCTGGAACCTTGGTGAAGTCAATCGTCTTCGGCCAACCTCTCTCAGTCGCAATGGGCAGCTGGTGTGATTCGAAGCGATGTCGTTGACAAACGGATATATAAATCGTCAAGGGTGCTTTCAAACCACAACGATTTCTCGGCCGTGGGTCTGAAACGGACTTTTTGCGCGCCGTTGTGAGCAAGTGTTGGAGAAAGGGTGTGGGATGAGAAGGCAAATCCTCGTCACAATAGGGACACAGTTTCGAAGGGTCTCGAGCGTAACCCAAGTCAACTGTATGCGAGCGTTCGTATGAGAACAGCAAACGTGGGTCACCCAGAACGTTGGCGGCTTACTGGAATCATCTTCCATAGGCTCATGCAGATAGTCAAGCGCGTCCAGCACCCTGAATAGATTCAGAACGACGAATAAGTAAACAGGGCTGACGCACCCCGAACGCGAGTCCTTGAGCTTTTTCACAATGCGTCCCTGTTCGGCGCTGCTATCATCGGATGAAGTGCGCTTCGTGGATTTAGGACTGCGAGTACTGGGCGACTTTGACCGCCGATCGATACCCGCGAGTATTTGAGAACTCATGGGGAACGGTTTGAGACCACCGCGCTTCCCCAGGCCGTCTGTCAAGTCGTCCTCGTCTGGGGACTTTGCACGTGCCTTACCTTTGTCCTCGGAGGCAGAGAGAGGTGACAAGTTAGGGAAGGTGGTTCCACGGGAAACGCGTTTGGTTTTCAATGGAGAAGGAAGTGGAATTGGTTTGGGGGTGTGCACAAACGTCGCGGCGCGCGATATAACAGCCTTCTTGGTCTTACTGGAGGAGGCATCACCACTCCGTGCACCGTCGGAGACATTTTCCTTTGCCTGCAGTGACATTGGGAATTCTTGTGGTTCCCTACGTGATGATGAAGGAGTGGCGGGCTTCTTGACGGTTCGTTTGCTGTCCGCATTGGAGGGTAGTTCGGGTGTCTTGCTACGTAATGGGAAACCGCGCTTCTGCGCCGCGGGACGTGGTGTGGATTCTGGGCTGCTGTCACGCTTACGAGGGGCAGATTTTATGATGACGCGTGGCCGTGGGCGAGGTTTGGCGGGTAATCGTGGGGTATCCTTGGCTGTTGGAGACGATGGTTTGGAAGTGGAAGAGCCCTTGGCATCGGGGGACCGACGAGCTGCAGTGCGTGTCACACTGGGACTTCTGCGACGCGTCGGGAGTGCCTCAGAGGGTCTCTGTCGCGAAGAGGATGGACCACCTGGTGGAGGGTCGTCGAGAATCACAATATCGTCTGATATCGGCTTGAACAGGTCCTGAGAGTCTTCAAGGGACGACGACAATGGTGGTACCTCTGCTACAGCGTCGCCAGCAGGGATGGTCTTGTTCCTCTTGAACCGAAGCGGCTTAATGGCGTTGGACGACGATGGTTTGTAGTCCGGGTGTGCAACGAGAACACGGCCATTGACGCGTACGGTTTCCTCCGCGTCGGAAGGGGTAGCCGGTTTCTTTCCCTTTACGACGCGCTTCGAGGGCGAAGTCGCGTAGTCTCCCATGGAGGTCTGGGAGGACAGCAAGAGCTCGTCCTCACTCTCTTCTTCCGTGATGGCGGGTGCCCTCCGTGGCTTTGATTTCGCAGGGAGAGTTTCCGCAGGCTTGAACTTGCTCTTGGACGATTTCCCGTAGGTGGCGCCTGCCTTGGGCCGGTCGAACGAGGAGCCAAAGTCCTCGAAGCCAAGGCCTTCGCCGAACTTGACAGCACGTGGACGCTGGGACATGCGGTGGGTCGGATCTGAGAAGATGTCCTTGGCAGACTTGGTTTTGCTACAGAGGCGGTCCATGGCCCCGGGGGACGCGGGTGTGACGCGATTTCGGTGCTTCGAATTGGCGCGGCGTTGTTGTGGCGTGTTGAATTCCAAGGGTGTTGCCACACAGGGCCAAACAGATCCGGCGCGAATCGGCCCGCTGAAAAGGAATTGCGCCGTGCGGCGACGCGGAACTGCAGACCCTCACTATTGGCAACGACTTCGATGGTCGATCCTTTTCGGGAGTTGGATTCGCAGATGCGATCGGAATTTGGGAATGCGGGGATGAAGAAGAAGAGAGAGGAAATTTAGCGCGGCTCGAACATGCCGGGTCGTGCTCTCCCTCTATAAATAAGAGTTCCCGTTCCCCCTCGTCGTGCGCGACGATGTCCCTCCAAACCCCCTCCCAGCCGTCCACGGTGCACGACCCGGACGCGACCCTCTTGGTACGCTTCCCCTTGCCCCTCGTCGTGGCTCACATCCCCTACAGGTCGAGTTTGAGGACAGAGATCCCCGCAATCCGATAAACTTTTCCCCCGCCAAAAAATGGGGCATCACCATTACCGCCTGTGGTTTCACTGGCATCACCGGTCAGTATCTCTCCGTCTCCACCGCTACTCACACCAATTGCCTTTCCAAGCCGCCGCCATCTCGTCCTACACTATGGGCGTGCCGACAATGGTAGACGACCTCCACTGTTCCACCTTTGCGGCCACTGTCGGTCTTAGTGTATACCCTATCGGGTTTGGTTTCGTCCCGCTCTTCACCTCTTCCTTATCAGAAGAGTTTGGACGCTTTCCCCTGTACATCGTGACCACCTTCCTCTTCATGCTCACGCATGTCATGATGGCCCTGCAAGTCGCTCCACACACGGTCTTCCGTGCCTGCGCTAACTAGCCCAATAGAGCACCGAACATACAAACAGTGATCGTCGCTCGCTTCCTCAGCGGCTCGTTCGGATCGACAGGTGCAACCCTCGTCGGAGGAACCATCGCCGATATATGGAAGCCCGACGAGTGATTATCTCCCAGTTACCATTTTGTCGAACGTCGCTCATACTTTTAGACGCGGTTTCCCCATGGCACTCTTTGCGTTTGCAGCGATAGGTTCTAGCGGTCTCGGGCCTTTATTTGCAGGATGGATCGAATCCAACAACCACCTAGGTTGGAGGTGGATCCAGTGGATTTCTGCCATGTAAGTCGACCAGCTACTCCGAGGTCGACTGTGACGCGACCGCTCTATGTAGTGTCAGCGGCATCTATTTTTTCAGTGTTCTGCTCCTCTTGACAGAGACACGAGCCGATATCATTCTCATCCGCCTCGCGCGCAAGATGAGGCAAACGAAGCAAGATAGCCGATACCACGCAAGGGCCGAAATAGATAAGCTTAGCCTCTTTACGTTGATCAAGACATCGAGCACTCGTCCGATCAGTGGGTTGTGCTTCCTAAACGCTCGCATGCTCTGACGCATTTCCAAAGGCTTGCTCTTGACCGAACCGACTGTTCTGAGTTTTAGCGTAAGGTCTTTTCCTACTCTGTTCTTCTCGGCTGATCATCAGGCCCGAAGCTTTGGATCGGTTTCACGTGGGGTGTCTTATTTTGTTTCATCGAGTGAGTGGCTATATGCGCGTCATTCCACTTCTGATGGTGCACAGCTCAATTTCAGGAGAAATGGAGTCCATCTATGGCTTCACCATCGGCGAGAGAGGGTCAACATACGTCTGTATCACGTCGGTATCATCCTACCTTCTCCATGCCAGCCCGCTGACACACTCGTACAGCATCGGGAGTATCCTTGGATGGTTCGCAAATATGTACCAGGAGGTGCTGTACAAGTGGGTTCTATCGTATTGCGTTCCGACGTGGGTGCTGAGACGACCATAAGGAAATACGTCACCAAGAAAGGCCCAGAAGCGCGACTTTGCCTCGCACTCGTCGCCGCCGTCTTGCTCCCGACCGGTATGCTCATCTACGCCTGGACTGCGAGGCCGTCCATTCACTGGATCGTACCTCTCATCGGTCTGACGGTGAGTATCCTGAATCGCCTTCCACAGTAGTGTGATTCGGGCGTCGCGTTGGAATTTGCATCGACAGGTCTTCGTGCTCGGCGCATTCATCATTTACCAAGTCGTCTTCGTCTACCTTGCCGACTGGTACGTCTCCCCACCGCTCCACCCTGACTAATAGCGAATCTCCTTGTATCTGTCAAGCTACGGCCCATATGCGTCATCTGCGTTGGCAGGCCAAAGCATGTGTCGTACGTACCCGCTCCACCGAAATTTGCGCAACCTGATTCGACTTCCTTTTGGGTTTGATACCGAACAGGGAACCTTCTTGGGGCGGTCTTCCCGCTCTTTACGCAACAAATGTACGACAACCTTACGTACAAGTGGGCGAATACGCTCTTTGCAGTCATCTCGGTGGCTATGATTCCTATTCCCTTCGTCAGTCTTTTTTTTCTTTTCCTTCTTTGTTTTTAAATTTTTGTGGGACGATGTACCCTTTCTCGTGTCCATCCTTGCCTTTTTCATCCCTGCCAACTTGAAACTCACCCGGCGCATATATGCATTTGACAGATACTCTTCGTTTACGGCGCTGCGATCCGGAACCGAAGCAAAGTCTCGCGCAAGATATTCGCGTTGGTCGAGGAGAAACGCGCATTTGAAGCTGAAAAGGCGGTCAGGGCATGAGAGAGACCCGAGTCTCGTCCCGTCTTGTCCGTCGTCGCTCCCCCCGCTGCTGCCCTCTGCATATCATCGTTTATCCCTGTTCACGCACCGTTCTTTTTTCTCGCGCCCAACACCGCATATCCCATCATGCATCGCCCCTTTTGCATCGCCCACATCACACGTTGGTTATAGATATCGTTTTCATTACGGCCCAAAGATTATCGCATTCGCACTCGTTCGCATCACATACATTAGTTGTTCATTATTGTTATCGATTGTTTATCGTGATAAAAACTACCTTTGTTTTTCTCTACGTACGTCCATCCCCCGCGTTCCCAAACGTTGGCCTCTTGGGACGGGTAGCACTTGTGGCCGCCCCTCGGTCGTACATCGTGATATCGACAGCTGTCGAGATGCATTCATATTGGCGACACGGTGGATCTATCCAAAGACGACTTTAGACTGTCGTCTATACTCTATGCATTGGAGTTGAAAGCCCGTTCTACTATTTCGACGCGCGGGCCAAGACGACGGTTACGCTACGCCCCACCACGCCCGTCGACGTCCGCTGGCAGATCCCTCTCCCTCTCGGACGCCAACGTGTCCCCCCACTGACGTACCTCGGGGTGTCGCAGATGCGGCAAACTGCCGTCAAAGAAGCACTGTAGATCGCTCCGATCGCGTCCATGCGCTTTCTCGTACTCACGGGCTGGGGATACGATACGGTACGTCAGCGCAAACGCCCCAATGCGAGCGTCGGGGAGGGGAGATACCTTGGAGTGCCAACTCGAGTCTGTCAAGATCTGAAAGGCGTTGCAGAAGAGGGGGGTTAGAGGCACGCGTACGTCCGACGCGAGGTACGTGCCTTTGACGAACTTGGCCTCGGGGGTCACGCCTTGTTCGTATTCCTGTGAACCATGCCAGCGCCGGGCGTGTTAGCAATGTGCATCACGTCGTGTCCAGAAAGACGAGGACGGGGGCAGGGGCAGGGGACGAACCTCCCATAGCGCCTCGATTCGGAGTGCCGCTGGGCTCGCATGCAGCATGTCGTGTACAAAGTTGTGCATCGCCTCCTGTAGGCGGGTTCGAGATGGCGATACGATACACGGTCGTCGGAATGGACCTACCTCTTCGAGCCGTCGTTTTTCGTCCTTGGGGATCCCCTCGCGGGGGGTGATGTCCCCGACTGTGTCCACGGAAGGTGGTTGTGAGGCGAATCGGGCGGGAACGAGGGGACGTTTTACCTTGCGCCTCTGCGAGATCGTGCACGACGCACATCATCACACACCTGTAATACACGAGATCGAGACCCGGCGATAGGATAGAGAGAGAAGCAAGACCGACTTGGACACGTCGAGCGTCGCGTCGGACGTACACATGGCCAACACGGCCATGCGGTACATGTGGTCCGAGATACTGTGATCGGCGTGAGCGCGAACGTGCATGTACAGATTAAACGCACCTCTCTGAGTTTGGAACCTAGAGGACGTCAGTGATCAGTGATGCCCGGGCCAGACTCCCGGCTTACATTGTGCTCGACCCAGCCTGTGCGTTGTTGTGTCTGCGTGTGGTGAGCGTCTGTGCGGATCGCGGTGGATATGGTACCTTGAGTCGCTCGAGGACGTGGAAAAACGCAAGTCTGTCAGCGTCCGCGTCGCCGGTCGGGTGGTACGGCGGCGGAAAGGTCCTGGGCATGGTACAAGGGGAATTTGATCTCCGAACTCCGATTCCGATAGATAAGATAATACATGTCATGATACTTTTATGGAGACGGCAGCCGCTCTGCGTCTCTTCGTGCCCCGTCTTATCTCGATCAAATCAGCTTCTATCTCGGCGTCTTTGCTTGGACCGAGGAATGCGAGGCTCTTGCCCAAGCCTCCGAGGCCGACCATGCCTTGGTGGGCGCCACCGCCCTTGTTGCGTCTCCGGTTGCCGTTGTTTGGGCCACCGCAGGCGCCGGATGCGGCGTGGCCGTTGGGGAGGGTGACCGAGGTGAGCGAGAACGGGAACGGGGAGGGTATCTCGTCGACCGAGAGCGAGTGGGGGTTCGTGAGGGGCCCAGAAGCCATGGGGGTCATGCTCCCGTTTCCGAGACCAAGTGCACCGAGGCTGAGTGGAGTCGGAGGTGGCGAAGTGCCGAGTTTGTTGCGTAGTTTACGGGTGATGTGGGCACGGGTCTGGGAGTCGAGCGAGACGTCTGGATAGATGGATGGTGAGGGGATGGCGGGCGGGAAACGTGAGGACGGACCGTTTACGGCACCCTCGCCTTCCTTTTCCTCCCTGGCTCTGCGCCGACGTTCTTCGATGCCTTCGAGGAGCCGCTCGCGGACGCGTACGCGTCCTTTGCGCCATTCCTCCTCGACTCTCTCGCGTTCTTCCTCATAGGCGGTCTCTATCGCCGCGAGGCCATGCTTTTCTTCGTATGTGAGCTGGGCGAGCAGGGCAGAGCGCTCGAGGGACAAGGGGTACATGCGGAGATTGTATAGCGGGTGTGTCTCGGGGCGAGATGCGAGCTGTATGGCAGCGCTGTGGAGAGCAGAGATGTTTTCTGCAAAGTGCCTGCCTCTGGGCGGCCATGTGAGGCGACGACGGCGAGGCAAAGAAGCAAACACGGACTCGTCTCTGCGATCGGTCATTTCCTTTCCTACTTTTCCGGACAGGTCCTTGCGTTTCTTGTCTCTCTTTGGGTCATCTGACGGTGGGTGGTGAGTGGGATGGGGGGCTGAGCGGGATGGCAGGCGCGCACCGTGAGTCCTGGAGCTGGGGCCGGCGGGTGGGTGGTGAACGTGCACGACGTCGGGGCGGACGTTGTGGGTGGAGGCGTAGGGAAGGGCGAACACGCCGGGCTGAGGGGGCATCACAGCACTGAAGGCCAGTGGCGGCGAGAGAGCGACTGATTTTGGACCACCCCAAATTAGGAAATCAGTGTGCATCCGATCATGACGATGGTCACGTGGTCACTCAGGGGGTATGCCTCTTGACCACCTCTCACCGCACGCAGAGGGTATGCACCCACTCACCCCCTTCTGAACAATAGGCCGATTCGACATTAATGGGCGTTACCCGTCGACCACCAAAATGACAAGGCCGTTCTCTTCCTTCCGGCGTATTTGCAATCAAACGCGTCAACACTCAGGTATGCATCACCCTCTTTCGCTCGGAAAGCCTGACCTGTAACGAACAGCTGCTTTGTGATGATTTCGCCACCAGGTATCGACCCTCTCTTCCTATCGGCCACACCCTACTCGTCAGTCCTGAATAGGTTGTTGCCGTCGATCTCTTCAATGGTGGTCCCGTCCCCCGTGCACGCCATGGAGGCAAGTACATGGTTTTTACCTCGCCAGAGAATACCTCATCGCTCCTAGACCCAAACGTTTGCTTTCGGTGCCTGGCTCCTGAATCATAGCACTGAAGTAACTTGTCTTTGCAATGTTTGCATGGACAACGTCACAGCGGCACTCAAACCTCAAGGCATTACAAGGGAATTGCCGCCAGTTATTGCCTCAATGGTATATCACCTCTTCGTGCAATGTGAATAATTGCTCTCAGCGGGTGCACTCGACCAGCTCGCTACGTCTTTGATCTCGCGTTCGACCACATCGTGATCAAGGTTGCTGCTGTCGCTCATCGTTCTCTCATTATTCCAGAGGACCCCCGGGCCCATGTTTGCACTGGCAGGTCACGGTGCACCGTGTACCCACGTTTACGTACTTACATATCCTCCACGTCACCGCTAGTTTCGGGTTCCGTGAATTTCGAGCGCTTTGGTGGACAAAGGAGAATGATGTGTATATACTGAGTGAGTATATACACAAGGAAATTTAAGTGAGTGTACGACATAGGAGAGATTGGGCGAAAGCCCACTGGGCTTTCCGGCCCGAGGCACTGGAGCCCCTTGGGGGCGAGCGAGCTGCGATCCCAATAGTTAGGAGCCTGTGACGCGCGAAGTGAAGCTCGACCCCCTCATGAAGGAGCAGGCGCTTACCATCGTGTTAGCGCGCTGGGGGCATTGCGTATTGCGTAAGCTGTTCGATGATATTCGGTCGTTCGATGAGGTATGGTGAGAGAATGAGGGCGTGTTTCCGTAGGTATCTAGTGAACGAGTCTCCGGACCATCTTCCCATGGTTTTTACTACGTCGAACGGGGTGCCTAGAAGGAGGTAATGGAGGGTACCGCCAATTCTGAAGCTATGACCTTTGATATCTGGTAACGAGTGTTGAGCGGTGATCTGGTGAATACGTTTGGTGACCTCCGTCTTCGTGAGTGGGCGTAAACCGGTTTTTGGGTGTTTCCATGCGAACAGGTGGTCGTTAGGTCCCGGATTGTTGATACGGAGATGGTTGTCTAACCAGCCTATCGGGTCTGTGAGGTGTTTGAGGCGAGCGCATTGCGTCGTTTCGCCTGATCTGGAACACTTGGTTGTGGGAAGGTTGAAGGAGAGGATCATGGTATCGTTGTGGTCGAGAGCTCTTGTGCAGTGGGCACGAGTGATGTGTTGGGTGGGCTGGAATTTGGAAATGGCGGGGACGGTGAATTCCCCTAGACGAGCTACAGAGTAGAACGTGACTACGAGGCATGCGAAGATGGCTGCGTCTCGCGGGTCGTCTAGGTTGAAATACGTAAGGAATTGTAGGAGGAGGTCCCTCTCGACCGGGATGCGTTTAGGTCGTTTGGACGAAGTTGGAGCCAGACGAGAAGCTCCTTCGAGGATGGAGTGTAACTCGTTCTGGTTTATGCTCCATGGGTGCCCGTGTAGCATGTGCCATGCACGCAGTCCTGCTGTGCAGTTCGATAGCGCTGATCCCGAGTATGCGCCAGCGCAGCTGGCAAGGAAGGATGATATAAGGGAGGGTGAGGCTGGGCAGCGATGGTTTTCGGTAATGTTATTGAGGTCACAGAATACATGGAAAATTAGCAGGCCGGAACCGTAGGTTTCTTTGGTCTTTTCTGTCCATGAGGCGGCAATGACATCTAGAATGCGATTGAGCCGCTCTTCTGAGATGGTCAGTGTGCCATCGTCACTGGTTTGGTCCGATGGTGATGGCGCTGAACGAGTGGAGGGGCAGGATGGGGTCCACATACGGAGACGGTCTCTGGCGAAACAGTGGGGGCGGAGGGATGAGGGTTTCGGGCTGAGGTTCGGACTGTAGGGATGTGGGGTCGTGCGGGAAGATGTGGCCGTGGTTGAGGAGGCTGCGTCCGACAATGGGGAGTCAAATCTCGGTTCCGGAAGGAGTTTGCGCGAGGGCCTCACGGATGAGGTCATTTTCAATTTGGTGTTGTATTTGAGCTCGCTGCTGGGCTTCATTGTGTCGTCTGCGACGGGAGAGGTCGTCAGAGGGGACAGGGAGGTGAGCATCTCGGCGTTGGCTGTCTGGAAGGTCGACGACGTCGGTGAGGAATGGGATGAGGGATATAGGGAGGGGAAGGCGCGGAAGGAGAAGGTTGCGGTGGGGAAAGACACCCCGGGAGGGACCGTCGGCCGGGTTCTCAGCGCTTGGAATGTACTCGGTGCGTATATTGACGTCGCTAGAGGTCTCAGCGAGGAAGGCATGGATACGTTTGAATACGTTGTTGGCCTCGTGGTTTCGGTGACGACCGTTCCACCATCCTTCGACAACTCCTGTGTTGTCTCCATAGACGAGAAGATTCCCGCCTTGAGGGACAAAGGCGTCGAGAGCGCGGACGAGTAGCTCAAAGCCGATGGCTTCTGCCCAGCCGATGTCGCGGTTGGCGCCCCGGATTGTTTGCCATCCTGGGACGAGTTTCCAGGCTCGCCATCGCTGGCCGATGACAATTCCAACCCCCATACCAGAGCTAGCATCAGAGAAGGCTCGGTGGTCGATAAATGGGGAGGGGGCTTTTATGGGGCGCTGTATGTCGCCTCCTTCAAGGCGTTCGATCCACCATAGTAGGTCGTTTGCGATTGTTTTGACCGGGCGGTGAGGCATGAAGGGTCGGTTCGAGCATAGGCTGAGCATGCGCTCGAGACCGGTTAGGTATGCGCGGCCTCGAGGTATCACGGAGGCTGCATGGAGCAATTTACCATAGAGTAGTTGCACGTCTTTGAGGACGTGTGTGCAGCGCTTGTTCCATTCGTGGATGGCACGTAGATACTTGTCGACTTTACCCGATGCTAGCGAGACTGTTTGGTTCTTTAAGTCCCATTTGAACCCTATGTATACTGTCGAGGTGTCGAAGGGCTGGTCCTTGCTCCGCTCCCAGGGGATACCCAGCGTTTCGGATACGTCATCTATGTCCTGTAGGTTGTACGTGAAAAGGCGGTCGTGTGGGGAGCGAGGGGAGTTGTTTGACAGGTCTTTGATGGGCCTGGAACAGTCCTCATTAAATTCCTCGTAGCTACCACCTCGCAGTTCCGATCCTGGGAATGAGATGCGGCCGCCCGATTGCCTCATGTTTCCAGAGGAAACGATCTGATTATGCCATTGGCTGCGCATGGTGTTGTAATAGGGCAGGAAGTCTCGTCTAATACGTACGAAGATGTGATCGTCGACCCATTTGTCGAGGGGTCCGATACCTTGGTGTCTGATTATTTCTGCTCCTGCATCTGCCACAGCGCCGTACATGCCCGCTGAGGGGGTGGCTCCGAAAGCTAGGCACGTGTCCAGATAGAATTGGTCATCGTCTGCGCGGACAACGGCTGATGGCCATTGGGATTCGTGTAGGGGAATTGTGCGGTATGCTTCCGCGACGTCTCGGGTTGCAGCTTCGGAGTTTGGAGGGAGACGAGATATTAGTAGGTATACTATAGAGAATGTTCCCCATGATGTTGGGAAATCATTGGCATTGACGAAGGAATTAATCGACGAGTTAGGGAATTGAGGGGAGGGAGAGAGTGGGTATGAGAAATTTTGTACTAATCTGAATTTACCAGGACGTCCCGGTTTGGGAACGATTGAGATGGGGGAAGATTGGAAAGGTCCGATTAATGCAGTTAGAAGCGAGGCGGTGAATGGTCCAAGATATCTGTTTTTGTTTACTTCCTTATCTAGGGTTTTTGCGAATTCCGTGCGGTAGAGACTAACGGAGTCTTTATTGGGGGGAATTTGTACATGCGAAATGTGGGGAAAGTTTATGATAAAGCCATTACGGAAACCCGGCGGAATGTGAGAAAAACGATGTAGTAGGTTTGCTGTTCGCAGGGCGGTCTCCCATGCGTCAGGTTGGTACGGAGTTGTTGGAAAGCGGATCTTGTGCGCGAGGGCACTTGTGGGCTCCATGGGAGGCCGATCCGCATCCGGAGCAATTGTGTAGCGGGTGATGGTGCAGGAGGCATCCATCGGGTCGCTGCCAGGACGAGCACAATTGTTTGTGGTCCTTTTTGGAGAGGATGCCAGGTCCTTTCCGATATGCGTATGTTTCGTGTTTGTTGTCCCACGTGCGGGGTGCTGTGCACCGGTGGACATTGTGTTTGTGCCTGCCGAGACAAATGGAGCAGATGGAGAGGACGAATGCGACGAATTCTTGGGTAGCGGCACGAAAGGAACGCTGCTTTTTTGAAATGTAATCGGCTGGGGGGCACGAAGGGGAAGCGGGGCGTTTGGATGAACTAGTCGACCTCGAGTGCGAGGGGCCCTGTGAGGAAGACGTTGCCGCCACGAGAGAGTTCAGTTGGTCTGATAGTTGGCTGTATCTCTCGCCGATCTGGGTGAGGGGATTGTTTGTATTGTGTGCGTGTGACGGTACGGTCAGTGACGGTGGCGTGTGCAGGCAGTGACGCGGGGACGTGTGCAGGGCAGTGACGTAGTGGGCATGGGCGTATGCGGGGCAGTGACGCGGGGTTGTGTGTGTGGAGTGGTCCAGTAGATGCCATGTTTGGTTATTTGTATGTACGTTAGGTACGATGGTAGTAACGAGACTGTTAGCGGTTGTTCATACGCGGATGGAGTTCGATATACCTCTTGGAATATTTTGGCTTGTTGTTCGTCTGCAGCGTCTTTGAGGTCGTTGAGAGTGTTGAGGAGTGTCGTCTGGTTGATTTCGGCGAGGTTGAAAGCTGACGGGGAACCTATGGTTTTGTGCCAGTTGACACGTTGTTGGCCTTGGTAGACGAGCAGAGCTTTCTGTTGGCGGAGTATGCGCGAGGCACGCCATGGGTGTGTTTCGATGTTCCTCCAAAAGGAGATGAACATGTTGACGTGGGAGGGGTCCCAGTTGCATTGGCGCATGGCGGTGATCATGCGGATGGCCGCTTGGCCGAACTGTTCGAATGTGAGCTCTTCGTCGGGGACAACAGTGAGTTTGTTCTGTGCGGAGACAGAAGGTATAAAGGATGGGGTACCGTCCTCTGAGGTGATGAGGGCGAGGGATGAGTCGTCGGCGATGTTGACCTTCAGCCGATCTGCTGCGTCGAGGCCGCTGTTTGTCCAATACCACATTTCGACGAATTGGTGGTTTTTTAGTTTGCGTAGGGCCGCGTGAGCGGGGATGATGACCGGTTCTGTGGGTACCGGGACGTCGGGGATAGCAGCGTACTTGGTCTTGTTCTTTTTGCGTTCCTCCCTGAGAGCTTGCTCTTCGTCCTCCTCTTGTTGCTGGCGGAGTTGGTCCGCTCGTTCTTCCTCTTCGGCCCGAGCAATTCGGGCTTCTTGTCGTTCTCTCTCTCGAGCAGCGCGCTCTTTCCTCTTGTTTGCGCGGTGGATGGTCTGGAGTGAAGTGATGGCTAGAGCTGCAGTGAGGCCGGCCTCAATGAGGTCTTGGCGCTCGCGTTCGAAGGTTGGACCTTCGAAATCTGGTTCATCCTCGAGGTTTGGCATGTTGGCACGAAGGGGAGCACTGAGATGAGAGGATGCGAGAAAGAATGGGATTGAGTAGCTGTAAGCTGGGGCTACGCTACGAAGTCGCGAGGTGGGAGGAAGCAAGAGACGCGCCCCACCTCGCTGACTCATGCACGGACTACATTCTAGGAATGCTGCGTAACCTTCGCTAACCCAGAATACCACCAGTCGACCAGTATGGCGGCTGGCCCGAATGCATTTTTGACCGAATCCGCCTCGCCAGCCTCGCCATCTAGATCTGGTAATCACCTCGTCTATGAGATTGCTGCGTTGAGAGGCAAACTGTTGTATCATGGACCTACTATAAAATCTTGAACTATTGTTTCGAGAGTGATTTCAACTTCTATGCCGCCTCGCAGAACCCCCTCCCGACCCGATGATGATAGGACAATGAAGACGACGAAATCGACAGTGGCGCGACTGTAGACTTCGTCGTCTTCCTTGTCATATTTAACAAACCTGTCTGGACTTACTATTTCATCATCGCACATGCGCGGTCGGAGATGAACATTTGAACACCGACTACCGCGCCTCGACTATGCCACGATCGTTGCCCAACTTCGCCCCGGCGACTCTCTAATGAAAATCACCGTCAACCTTGTCCAACTCAACCTCAGTGACGCATACCTCGAAGTCGTCCAACCCGACCAAGGCCTTAGCAGTAGTGTATTCCTGTAATGTCGAGGCGCGAGTGTTCCAAATGTCCCTCACGAGATCGCCAACCCTCGCTACTAGGCCACGAGGGAGTGAACACGTCCAAGGAGGAAGACAATCATCACAACTGGGCCACGCCGATACTACTGCTTGAACATCGAAAGAAGTCATCGAGAAGATGAGCCTACAACAGTGAGTTCGTAAAGAAGGCTACAACAAGGTTTTGAGAAAGTGACAGATGAAATTCGGGGAGGACTGTAGCCTATGATACACGAATTTTCTCAAAAGTTCACGAGCAATCGGGGAGCCTGAAAGCTATGGAGGGAAAACGAATATGACTCGGACGCATGAGGCTCGTGTAACTGATGGCCGTCGTTAAAGTTAAAGCACATCCAGTACACGTACTCTGTCTACTAGCTTGTTCAACACTGCAGGCGTGATATCCTCTACCTGGACGCTGATCAGACACTCCGTTGCCACCCTCCAGTAGGCTGACACGTTACCAAGGTTCGGTGTGAGCAACAGCGCACCGAAAGGCTGTCTTAGTCGAGCGATGACTCGGAGGGCGAGCATCTCTTTGTCCGCCTGCGATAGAGACGAAGGGGGCCGGAGAGATGCTGCATCTTGAGAGTGTGTCAATGTGGCAGGGTCGTCCACCAAAGGGCCGACCAAGGCGAGCAACAAGCCGCGCCGCTGGACCGGGGACACCGGGACAGGCTCTGCCCCCGCCCTAGGAGAGCTCCCGCCGTCACGACGTGGATGGAAGGAAGGACCAGGGAATGACGGCATCTCGCCTATCGAAGAAGACTGATCATCCGTAGTCTCGGGTATCTTCTCGATTACACTTCCGACATGCCGGTCGAGGAGAAAGTCGATCCAAGGGTGAACGAGATAGAGGGAATCCAATCGAGAGAGATCCTCCTCCGTCCGCATTCCCGAGTGCAGCTGTCTGTGCCCGGAAAACTCGTTCCGACCTACTCCGCGAAAAAGATAAAGGCCCAAGTTTGAAAACAATGCATGGAAGTGTCATCCGTTTTCCTGCGAACGACGGTACACGGAGCTCATTGAGTCGGTCATAGAATCTTATTACCGAGGTGAGATTGACCGAAGAGGCACGTAAGCCGGCAACAATGGCCTCCATTTCAGTACCTATGATGGCCTGTGGAACGTATGAGGTGAGCAACTGGCTGAACACAGTTATGTTGGCCGGAAGGCAGCTGTTAAAGCTGCCAGATTTCCCGGTCCATGCAAGGATGCTCGTGTCTCCTGAGCTCGCGAGTAGCTGTGCCAACAGTCGACCAAGCGCTTGGTACCCCTCGCCGTATACAACCGGCATCGAAGCTAGATACAACTTCTCCTGTATGTCATCTAACCCAGGTCGGAGTGCCATCAAGGCTCGTGCCGAGACACCTGTAGCCTCCTCCATCTCCGAGATGATTTCGGATGACTCCTTGTGGTTCTGGATGTCGAGGTTCATGTAGGGCGTCCAGTCATCGTTGTAGAACCGGACCACCTTCGACGCATGATATTCCTGGAATGTCCAGGCACGAGTGTTCCAGATGTTCCTCACGAGATTGCCGCGCCGCGACGGAGAATGAACACCGCGGAGTAGAACCATCGTCACGGCAGAACCCTGGTACCACTTGAACATGGAAACCAGGGCTTCCTGAAGCACGAAGTGATCCCTGTGTAACATCATGCTCGATGCGGGCGTGGTCAATTTGCGTCGTCATGGAGGAAATCAACTTGTTGAACACCGGGAGTGATTCGAATGACGTAGTTTGTTCCGATTTGTCAAGAAGGCGGCCAGAGATGGTATTAATGAGTACGCGTGGCGATTCGCGGATGGCACCCTGAATAACCCTCCGGATTGCCACCCTCGTTTCAGCTGGATTTACATATTGGCGATGATGCTCTGGGAGGCCGCATCAGTAGATGAACTTCAGCATGATGTTAACACTCACCACGAATCTCGAGATCAGATGACTGTGACATCTTCGACATCATTGTCTCGAATGCATTTATCGCATATTCATAGTCTCCAGCCTTGTGTAACGCTGCATATTTCCTCTCGTAGCCCCATGGAGACAATGGATCGAGCTCGATCACCTGATGACGATCTATCGGCAAGAACTAGCCTGCACGAGACAAAGGGACACACCTTGTTTGCGTCATTTAACGCCGCATCCCACGAATCTCTGAATATGTACGCCTTGCTCCGCTTGATGCAGAGACCTTGTGGTGCGATCGGATCGAGGGCCAGTGCAGTCGAAAACTGGGAGATGGCTTCGTCATAATGGCCAGTGTTCATTGCGGTATCCCCAAGGTCCTCTAGCTTCTCGCAGCAACGAGAACGAAATTCTGACAGAAGATGGTCACGTAGATGCCACCTGCTTCATAGGCACGACTACTCACCGAGAACCCACTTTGAATGGTCCTTGCCCTGTACCTCCCGTGCCAATTCGTTTGCCATTTGGCGGAAGCGCTCACTCGCGTGCGTTATGTGGTGTATTGTTTCGAGACGTTCACATATTACACGGTAGATCGTAAATCTTGGAGCCACGAACTCCGAGTCCACACCGAGTGTCAATCCCACGAGGGGTACCAGAGCAAAAAGACACTCACGCTGGCACTGACGACTAAGACGTCCTTCCACGAACGTCCCGCCAATGTTGCTTTTGCCCACTCCCTCAAGAGTGGCGTAGGAGTCGGTAAATTGAGGGACCCGCCTTCGGGAGCGGAGAGGCATCGATGGGTAAAATCTGACAGGAAAGTGTGAACGTATGAAGACAAACGGGTCAAGGTAAACTCACCAGAAATCCACTCGGTGATGGGTTCACTCATGTGGTCCCCATCGTCAAAGGAATTTACCAGCTTGAGAAGGGATTCGCCCGCATCATTCGTGCGACCCGCTGCATGCAAAGCTTCACACAGACGCTGTCGAATCGTGATGTGGAGATTATCAAATTTCCATCCGGATATCTGTCACAGTCGGTGAGTGATCTCGATATGTTACAATACACCCATTAAGTAAGGAGCTTACCAATGAGACCACCGAGAGCAGTGGACCCCATTGTGTCGCGCTGGGGCTCGTGCATGCTTGAACATTTGTATTGCACCCTCGTAGTCGCTGCGCTCCATGTGCGAGTTTCCGAGAAGAAGATACATTTATGCCTGCCGAAAATGTCAGTGGTGATATATATTCGCCGCATGGCAGAGCGCGTGTACATGCCTGAACTACATAGCATATTGAGTTGAAGGGAATCGTAGCGATGAGGTCGTCTAAGCGTGATATTGCATCGGGGTGCTCTCCGGCCATAAACATGATGACAGCCTAAGGGATATCAACAGCTGAGGGGGCACAAGTTGGAAAATACAGACTCTGACGAGAAGGAGAACGCTAACGTGAGATGAATGGAAGCGTTCGAATGCGATGTCGCAGGTCCGATAGCCCTTATACTTTTCCCCGTTGCCGACAAGCGCTAGACTCTTTGCGATGCAGCCAACGACGGACGGGTGAATTTTGATGGCCTTGATATAAATTGACGTCAGCGTTAGTGTATGTGAGAACAGAGCAACACAGACCTCATCAGCATCGACGAGCGCTGCATCCCATTGTCGTAAACGAGCTCGGACGAGAGCTCGACTAGTGAGCACATGATGGTTTGAGCTCCGAGACTCGGAGATCACTTTGGTCAATAACGCCTCCGCTTTCTCGAGCCGATCGCGCTTCCATGAATCGAGCGCAGCGTCGTCGATCTGAATGACAAGTTCCAGGAAAGTGGGATGCAGACGAGACAGTGGGATTAAATTCTATTTGGAAAGGCAAGCGGAACAAGAAAGCTATTCAGATCCGCCATAATCCAAATGAACACGTTACTGACAGTGATGCGAGATAGACTTCTGATGGTGATTCCTCCGCCATGTCCACCAATTGCGAGAAACTGGTCGTCTGGTGAAAGTGCAATTGAAACTATGTCTTGAGTGTGTTGGATAAGAGCGATCCGGGTGTGAGTCGAGGTGTCCAAAAACGTGACGGTATCATTTGTAGAATACGCGATGAATTCCCCGTGCTGTGGTAGGGCAATGCACGAGGTGTTGTTGGTATCGGGAACTAGCCATTTCGAGACTGTTGACCCGGTGGAAGCTTCCAATTGCTTGATTGTACTGCCGGATACGACAAAGAGGTGGTTGTTGAACCAGGGGAGACCAGTGTTGAACGACGGGGTGACTTTTACTGGGATGTCCACGAGTAAGCGGCCATCGTTGCTGTCCCAGACTCGAACAGACGGGTCAAAAGTGGCTGTCGCGATTCGATCGCCTTGCGGCGAGTATTTCGCTGCTATCACCCAATCCTGGTGGTCGAGTGTCAGTGCTCGGTCGCGAGCTGCGATGTCCCAGACGCTGGCTGTCCGGTTCTTTGATGCTGTGACGAATCGCGTCGAGTCGGGCGAGAAATCGACTCCGACGGTGTCATGGAAACCCTCGTGCGAGAAGACTTGTTCGAATGTGTTTGCATCTCACACAAACGCATGGCCGTTATTTGTCCCCGCTGCGATCCATTTGCCATCCTTCGACACAGCGAGAGAGCGGACATTCCACGCTTTCATGGTTGCCATTCGTGTGCCGTCTTCCACTCGCCACACTCCAAGTCCATCACCACCGCTGACGATATACTCGCCATTCACTCCAAACGCCACTGTCCATATGTCGCTATCGACGTCGATCTCGATGAGTGGGGGACCCTCTTGTCCAACAGTTAGCATAGATGCAGCACCATTTCCCCAGTACGCACCGGTCATTGTCGACGACGTGGCCCATCGGCGACACAATGTAGCAGAGCAATGGCGAAAGTCGACGGACAAGCTGTGCTTTGTATGCCTTCTTCGCATTCTATGCGGTAACCTGGCATTGCCCGGTTCATTGATATAGATCACTGGCTGTGCCCACGTTCCATCACCTCGTCTCTGCGGGCGGGCCGCACGGCAAGGAAACTCCCGACTCGGAACCATTTCTCAACGTTTGATCATCAATCATCACAACCGGTGGGATTCATCCTCACAAGTTACAGCGTGAAGGAAGAGAAGCATATCGTAACAGTGTGGTGTACATACAGTCATGAAGCGAGTAAATCAAGTGCGGCTGGCGCATCAATGCATCCCCTTACATCTCGGATTTGTGCGGTGACTCGGAGGTGTGCTCAATTACCTCGATGCGTGCTTCCTCAGCGTTCACCAATCCTCCTGCTTTCCAGTCATCGAGGTAGAAATACACTGCTGGAAGACCAACGAGGAGACCACCGATTATGTTTCCGATGTACGACGCAATCAGAGATCTACGAACAGGTCACATTAGTTCCACTGCTACCAAATTCACCGGTAGGGGTGTATAACTTACTTTTTGATGTAGTAACCGGTGGTAAGCTTAAGAAAGTAATGTGGGGATCGACCGAACGCCTGTGAAGCGACGAGGAGCACTCACATCGGCCTGAAGCATGATGCCCAATGGCAGTGAGAACATGTTGGCAATGACTATGGTAATCGTCAGCTGGGTTGGAAACCCCGGGTAAACGGACTTACCGTGATCGAAGCCACATGCAACAAACACCTACAGTAGTTAACCATCCGTGATTAGTGGACAACTACACACACGTGTTCCTGACTCACCCAAATCGGGAACCAGCAAGCAATAATCTTCGAGGATGTCTCCTTGGCTGCCGTAGATTGCTTCCGAAACAATGAATGGAAGTCGGATATTTTTGCGTGTACATACCCAGATTGCTATACAAACCAACCAGTTGCAACCAATGCCTCTAAGCAAGATTTGATACCAGGCAGGCGTTACGGCTTTCGCACTAAAGAAATGTGAACCTCAAGTTCCCACCGCAATGAAGTGGCGAACGTACACGGCAAAGTTCTGGATATAGGCGAGATATGGTTGTCCGGTTATAAGACCATCGTCTATATGTGACCAAACACTCAGCGAAGATTAAGCACAAGTAGATTGTTGACCAACCTTTCGCAAGAACGGCCGCAAAGAATAGGCTTCCGACCAGGTTTCCGAAAGTGACTACACAGAAGATCTCAACCACTATATCACATTTGCCAGACAAGAAATGCATTACCGATGATCCAGTTGACTGGAACGCCCCACCATGGAATTGCACCCTTGACGGCGGCCATTGGGAAGATCTATAACGACTCAGGACTTACGACCCTCGATGACATCAAGTGGCTTACCATGAAACTACCCGTAAGAAGATCAAATCCTTGTAGTACAATCCTGTAAAGTGTGAGGTGGGTATGGATCCGGCGCTTCCGGCACGCTTGATTACATTACGAGACCGACGGGGAACACAAATCCACCAAGAACTTTGACGAGACCAGGATCGGTGGAGGTAAGACCTGTCGAGCCACCCGAGAGGATGGTATCAAGCAGACCACCGAACGATAGCATGATGCCAGCCAACACCTGAGAAATCTGGATCAACAAGTGTAAAGGGAAAGCCGCGAGAAACATACAGCCTTAAAGAATGTTTTGTCCCCACGAGTGTTGTGTTTTTCCACAGCCATCTCGATGAGAGCGACAGTGGTCCCTGCTGGTTTGAGAGTGGAAGGAACGTCCGCCATCGTGTAAGTTACAGGAAGTTGCAGCGTCTACCTGATGCAAGGGAGAATTGGTCGCCGGGGAAATGAGGCTATCTTTATAAGATTCCCCGGCCAGTGCCAATCAGTCGTGCAGTATGGTCTCGTAACGTTTTAACGAGTCTTTGGCATACTTTGTGAACTCTCATTGGTTGGTCACTTCATAGATAAGAGAATTACCTGATGCTCTAACATGAGATCCATCTCACGAATGTTAGGACCGTATATCACGCTTCGTGATCGGGTCCAAACAAATGGGCGAGCAGCCCTGATATAAGCAGCTGACACACTCTCGGAGGCGCTTGGTTCCTCTGAGGAGATCCTAGAGTGACAGCGTCTGCCCATATACCGTCGGATGACAATTAGCTATCACTGCTTTACGACGGGGATGGATGAGTCACAAACCTCCACTACTGCGTTCGGCTTCCAAGAACGTCGGGACGGTGGGAACGCTGAGAATACTCCATATGTCTTGATTTGGCTATGATTATACTAATCCACGGACCGTCACATCTTCGGACATCAGTGGAGCAGCTGAAATGAACAGAAGTCCAACAACTCGTTCCCAACTAAGCGAACCTTCTCATACAGCACGAGTTCCTTTATTTGGGAAAGCCAGGCCTTTGTCTTGCCTAACCTCGCCAGTGTGATCATGATATGATGTTGGGCCATCACATCGCTAGATGTGATACCGGTAGTCGGAGGGTAACCACACCAGGCGATTGTAATGTTTCGAAAGGCCTTTTGTTGATAAGTCCTTAGAGGCGACATTGAATGATGGGACCAACAATATTTACATACATTTGGGGAATGAAAGATGGCGGCGATAATAAGCACCCGGAGTTTCAAACACGCCGTTCTGGTGTGTGAAACATCAGGCAGCTCACTGGAGCATGTCGAGCCCACCGCGACAGCCTGTGCAGGACCACAAGAGACTCTGAGAAAACGGCCCAAAGAACGTTGATGATGGGCTAATCTGGCGTGTCTTTAGATTTGGCGAAAAGGTTTCCGACTGGACTTGTTATAACAACTGCATCCGTGACTTCACCACGGCAGTTCGCTTTCACCGAGACGATTGCCGCATGGTGGAAACAAGTTCCTGAGGGACTGCGTAAGATCACAAATACAGTGCACTTTCCAAAACTTACTTCTGGATCATTTCATATCATTCCCTATCACCTCCCTTTTGCCACTCTCCAAATCGGCGTGAGAGCCGTTATAATTAGCAGCGACTTCCAGGTAACCGCCGGCAGGTCCACCAGGCTCCTGAGGCGTCAGTTACTGCCAAGTACCCATATCTTGCGAGCCCGCCACCCTGGGTGGAATCTCCGATCAGCGACTCTTCTCGACAAACTCCTTGCAATCAGAATTGACAGTCGCAAAGAGGGTTTCTATCGTGATGTAGCACAGGCCACGGGACCGTGGAAGGTGATCGATTGTGCTGACGTAAAACTTGGCCGCCACATCGAACTCCTCATACAACATCACGAACCTCCCTTGCTTGCGTCGTGCTTCCCATAGCGGTTGAACCTTCTCAAGTTCGCGAGGCTTGCGAATAGATTCAGAAATTTCAGCCTCATATGAGCGCTCGGGCTCCAGCGGAGTCTCCTTCGGGCCATCCGTTTCTTGAGAATTTGTTTCTGTGGTGTTGGCTCTTGCTTCGTCTTCCTCTACTTCAAATACTTACTCTATAATTGTGTCAACGTGCGCTCAAGGTATCGAGCATAGAGACAGACCGGAGGTGCAAAAGTAAAACGCAAAGATTCGGGAGACTTCTTTGTCGGTGCTGTCGATTGACGTCCGCATAAAGGCGCAACCTATCAAACCGCTTCTTCTCGTGCCAGGGGTCGCTCTAGTTCACGCCTTTGCGGGTCTCTGGGGGTTTCGAGCTCGTTTGTGTCCACGCGGAGACCGATCGCACATTATCAGGTTCCGGGAATGAGTCGCCTGGAACCCACGTAAGAAAGCTCGACCAGAGTCCAGCACAAACTGACCTTTTCGCTTGATGTTTTCTTTGGTCGGCCATGGCTTTGAGAGGGGAAGGTGTCGTCGCTATCAACTCGCATAGAGATGCTCCCGTCTGCAGGGACGGTAGTATTTTGAACTTGCTTTCCATGGGCCGTCCTATTCTTTGCCCACCTGCCAAGTCATGCCTTTCTGATGCTGGTCCGATCGGGTCTTCAATCAGATTTCGGTTTTTGTGGAATGATTGATCTACAATCATATATCCGACATCGGCCTCGTTTGATCGAAGTCGGTTTCAACCAGTTCATCTGGGAAAC
>JBBPRK010000220.1:0-30677 GCA_038093075.1 Boletus patriciae | reverse complement strand
GGTGACCTGCCCACGCGATTCGACATCGAATCGATCTCACTCACCGTTTCAAATGCTAGGTATGAATCCTGTCGACTTGCCGTCCGTCCAGAAAATAAGTCGGAAATTGATTATGATTCTGCAGTGCAACATCTATATTCCTGCCGTCGGCATCGCTGCCCGTTGCTAGCTCTCCGCCGACTATCGTCCCGTCTCCTGCTGTCGAATCACCCGCCAACTCGGGCGCGAGCAGAAACAAAGCTGTAGTCATTGGCGCAGTACTGGGTGGAACGCTTGGCGCACTTTTACTGTGATCGTACTTCTTGTTCATTTATCGCTACCGCAAACGACAGAGCAGGATCCTGCGTTCGGGTTCGGGGTGGCACGGGATAGTCGTTGAGTCGGCTGCTATCGTAGGAGCATTATGTTGTATCAAGTAGTTTGTACACCAGGATCTCGCTTGAATGCCGCCTGCCAAGAAACCAAAGCAACACAAACATACCATTAGTGATTCAGATCTTTCCGAGTGCGGTACAACTGCGACACGACCATCGCTGCACAACAAGCAAGACCCCAGTCCAACATGGACCCAGATCCACCTCTCGTCGTCGACAATGGAACAGGTGTAAGTACCCACTTCCTCCTCGACACCCTTCAGCTCATCCACACAACGTCTCCCTCAGTTTGTCAAGGTTGGCTATGCGGGATCCAACTTTCCAGAACACGGTGCGCCGTCCTGGTAGTTTACGTCGTGGGATACGATCCTGATTAAACAAATATGATAGTCTTTCCCTCCATTGTTGGACGTCCAATCTTGCGTGCTGAAGAGCGGGTCGGCTCTGCAGTGATCAAGGACATCATGATCGGCGACGATGCCGCAGAGAACCGCAACTACCTCCAAGTAACCCAACCGATGGAACACGGCATCGTCCGCAACTGGGAAGACATGAAACATCTCTGGGATTACACCTTTGACGAGAAACTCAAAGTCGACCCGCGCGGTCGAAAAGTGTTGCTCACTGAACCACCGATGAACCCAAAGGTCAACAGGCAGAGGATGGTGCAAGTCATGTTTGAGGAGTATGGGTTCCAAGGCGTATACGTAGCTATCCAGGCCGTGTTGACGCTCTACGCGCAAGGTGGGTGCTTTAGTGAGGCGCGATCGTGCATGGATGTATTTTCGGGCAGGTCTGACGACGGGCGTCGTTGTCGACTCGGGTGATGGCGTCACGCACATCATACCTGTATACTCGGGCTACTCCATCCCACATCTCACTCGCCGCCTGGATATCGCCGGTCGAGACGTGACGCGGTATTTGATCAAACTCCTGCTCATGCGCGGATACGCTTTCAACCGTACGGCCGATTTCGAAACCGTGCGGGAGATCAAGGAAAAGCTATGTTACGTCAGGTAAGAGACATCGTTATCGTCAACCTATTGCTTCGGATATATACCCCATATCAGTTACGACCTCGACCTCGATCAAAAGCTTGCAGAAGAAACCACGGTCCTTGTTGAGAGTTATACGGTGCGGGATTGACTATCATCGGGTTGTGGGACGCTGCTCATCAATACGTCAGCTTCCTGATGGGCGGACGATCAAAGTGGGCTCAGAGCGATTTGAAGCTCCAGAGTGCATGTTCCAACCACACCTAGTCGACCTCGACCAGCCAGGTGTAGCAGGTTTGTCCCACCTTCCATTCCCCTATTCCCCATACCAAACCTGGAGTTTTCTTCTTCCTTTTCGGCGCGCTGACTCCTTGGAACCCACAGAGATGCTCTTCCAAACAATCCAGGCCGCCGCAGTGGATATCCGCACAGAACTCTACAAACACATCGTCCTTTCTGGCGGGTCTAGCATGTATCCCGGGCTTCCAAGCCGTCTCGAGAAGGAGATGAAGCAGCTCTATCTCACGCGGGTGCTCAACGGAGACCCCTCACGGTTGAACGTAAGTCACCCGATTCCCATCCTTTCGTGAAAACATGGCCGACCGCGTTCGTGGTGCACGTTAGAAATTCAAAATCCGTATTGAAGACCCGCCGCGTCGGAAACACATGGTCTTCCTTGGTGGTGCTGTCCTTGCCGATATCATGAAGAACCGGAACGACTTTTGGATATCGAGAGAGGAGTGGTTCGAGCAGGGTGTTCAATCGCTGGAGAAGCTCGGCAGGGGAGAGAATTGATATGGTCTGTTGGTCTGGTTGGTGGTAACCGGTGACCTAGTAGACCGTGTAATCGGATTATAACTGTATTACCCTTTCCTCTACATACTTTTCGTGCGGAATCAGTTTCCACAGGTGGGCTCGCAAGCATCAGATATTTTCTTTCAGAACATGGAACTGATGGGAGAGTTTTTCTCTTGCAATGTTTTGTAAACGGGGTTCTTCAGATACAACATCTTATAAGGCCCTCGCCTCATAGCTACCCCGCGTTTTTGATCTACCATGGGGCACGGTGCCTCAAACTCGACAGCATCTGCCAGCTCTAGTCAAACCACGCTTCTCACGTCTCGTTCCCCCATCGCTATTCTTTGCTTTCCAAGTGTACAGCTCCACTGTCGAGCAGCCTTCCCCCGCACACGTCAGGAGGACTGTGGAGTACCCTTCGTGGGTCAAAGAAACCATTGATATCATACCTTGGCAACAGCATCAGCGGTTACGCATTCTTTGACGTTGTTCGGGTTGCGTTGGCCCTCGGCTACATAGATGAATCAAATCTTGACCCAAGGGGATATTGTATCGTTCCTGCCGGCGTCATGCTGAACAACGGCAAAGAAATCCCTCCAAGGCGCTCTGTTTCAGCGTGTGACATGATCCAATCAAACTTCCGAGAAACGAAGGAAGCTCTGGAATGCAGTACGAGCGCGCCGATCAGATAAGAGTCCACCTAGGGGAAACGCACTACAGCTTGTATCGATAGCACGAGGACCACACACGAGTGTCGAAGATCGACACAACAGGGGGTCTTGAGCGTGATACACAACCATGGTCCTAGAGCTGGAGTTGATGCTGTGGGTAAAAGTCCTCGGAAGAGAAGGTGCCATCAGGGAATACAATGCTGTCACGAAGATAGTGCTTTGCTTTGATCGAATCAAGAAACGAAGGTGGATATTAGCAGGTCTGACGAAATACTCCTATTCATAGGACTTGGCTGATGCAGCGGTGCGATTCAGCCTTGATCTGGTTACATTGGGGACGCGAGAAGTGTTCCAACTTCCGTCTGACAGATGGGCGGGCGTGCGGTGATAGTATTTGATCTTCTGCTCGGTTCCAGAAAAGGATGCAGGGTTACGTTGGAGCAAACAAGTCCCGGGTCGCGCAAGATGGGCAAACTAGAGCGCTGAGGTCAACAGGGATCAATGGGGACGCGAATATAGATGCCCCGGCGCCCGTTGTTGAACTGCTGGGATTCGAGTGAGTTCGAGCCTGATTTCGAAGACGGGTTGCGACGGAAGGTGTCAAACTTACTTGAGAGCTGAAGCTGAGAGGGCTGAGCGGGGCCCGCCGGGGTGACCTTCACGGACGGATGGGCGTCACAACATTCGTTCGTGGGCTCAGGATGACATAGGGACTCGGCAGTTTAGGATCATGATTCAATATTCAGCAACTTCCAGTCCATTTTCTTACCTTGGGAAGTGGCTGTATAATGTTAGCTTCCTCCCGGTGTAGAATACTTCAAGTAGTAACTTTCTGCCACTTGGTCACCGTGTGACGAACTTGAACGTTGTTTGCAGGTGGCGGCAGTGCCAGTGGACCAAGAGGACGGATTTGGTATGCTAGTGGCGACATATTTTCCACCCTGGCCACACCAGAAGCGAGTGCATTGAATCGAGCTCCAGCGAATCCTTGAGGCACCAGATGTGACTTTGTACTAGGGTGGCCCTCCCCGTCCACAGGCTCTAGTGCGTTTGGCACGTTGGAATTCCCCCTCCATTCAAAGCGTGCGGGCGCTGATATCACCGTGAAACGTCAGGTTCGGTACATGTAAGTAGTCTTCGTATTATCCAGGCCAATTGGCAGCACATTGAGGATCCTTCAGTTGGTATTCTTGGGTAACCTTTATTCAGCGCGAAGGTACGGATCAACTCAACAACATTCTCGCATGAGTTACCGTAATGTGCTAAACCTTTCTTGGTGTTTCGGGGGAAAATAGCTCGCGGAGAAAGCTGGCTTGGTACAGAGCTGCCGTTGACGGTGTGTACAAGGCTTCGAGTGCAATCAGATACGCGATTCATCTTGTCAACAGGTGCGCCCATGAATTTGAATAATTTGATTGCTCCACTGGTCCCCTTTGTCTCCCTCAGTGCCGCTAAATGGTTTCCACGTTACGACCAGGGTGTTCTCATTGTTAGATATCTTCAATGTGGTACAAATCCAGAACTTATCACCGACTTTGCAGAGCTCAGACTGGTCTCATTTGATCTATTTCAGGTTAATCGTGCAGGCCAGCACCATTTTCGTCTCCGCTGATATGAAGGGTGGTTCTTGAACGTCACTCCCCTGTTCGGCCAGGATGTAAATACGTCACCGGCCGAGCTCCGTAATAATCATATGACTTCCGTTCGACTTCGGCTCTGGGCTGGTTCCGGTGAGATTGTGTCTTCTGTGCCAGTGCCAGTGCCAGTGGATCGTTGACGGATAATGATTTTAGAGAGGCGACATCCCATATCTCGTTAGGCAGATAGAACCGTATTCGTCTCCGTGGACATGACGGCCCAATGATTACCGCGCTCTGCCATAACCAGTTTTTTATCCAACCGATCGAGGTCCAATGTGCAATAGCCCCATCTGTCGAGTGTGATGGTTTGTTTGATCCACGAAGGATATAAAAACGGGCTTGAAGACATTCTGAATCCAGCAGTCCTTTAGCAACAATACCGTCCTTCGCTTGCCATCTCCACGCACAATGCCTACCTCTGTGAACACTGTCGTATGTCTCTGGTACCACCCGACCTTCACGTATCTAATAGCACCCCATCCAGTTGTGGCCCGTGACTATTTGGCCCTATGGTGCCTCTGAAATTCTTCATGAGCAAGCCTTGGAGAGTACCGAGAACACTCTCGTATGTATCTGCTATCACCGGACCTTCACGTATTGATAGCACCCCATCCAGTTGTGGCCCGTAACTATTTGGCCCTATGGTGCCTCTGAAATTCTTCATGAGCAAGCCTTGGAGAGTACCGAGAACACTCTCGTATGTATCTGCTACCACCGGACCTTCACGAATTTGATAATACCCCCATTCAGTTGTGGCCCGTGACCATTTGGCCCTACGGCGCCTCCGAAATTCTTCACGAGCAAGCCTTGGAGGAAGCCTAAGAGAATGCCGGTAGTGGAGTACTCTCCTACTGAACACAATAAAGCGTGAATCGTGTCGTCGTCGTCTTGGACAGTTTCTGTAACTCCATATGCTTGTAGTCATGTCAATCCTGTAACTGCGAGTAGTTGCATCTTGGCTCCGGCCAGGATGCAACAACGAGGAATCGTTTACCAGTCTCAGATATCATAAGGAATGCAGGTTTCAACCGCCGCAAGCGTGTCAAGTGTGCCACGATAGAGCGAATCTGGACCGAACGCAGACCGGGCGTTCAGTTTGCGAATAGAGGGCCGTAATGATACTCCGTACTCCACTTCATCTTGCCAAGTTGCCGTGTGACTTACAAAGCTCTTTGGGTCGTTCGGTTAACTAGAACGGAAATGTGAATGTAAGCAACGGGGGTCATACTGGACAGAATAAAAGAATCTGCCCGTATGACAATGAGTTGCTTCAATGATTACTGCAATACACTTTGGTACTCACATTTGCATGCGTCTGATGCCGTGAAAGTGACTGCAGAACAATCATCAGCCCATATATCGATCCACATAGTGGGCAACTGGGCTCAGTAGATGACATGATTCGTACTTCCTCGACTGGGCTTTTCAGTTGGCAGGAACTCGCAATGGAGTTGAAACCGACTGTAACCAGTTCATATTACATGCACGTTCAGTGGATCTTCTGACACCTCCGTCACGATGATCGAATAAGTATGGTTATTCCTGGCTGTAACCAGCTAATAAGCTACCTTCGCGAGTCCGGTTGGTTAAGTACCAGTTGGGCTCGTCGAGGGAGGAAAAGGTTCAAAACGTTTCGAGCAAACTGCGTGGGATGCACCCAGCACCTTTTCCTTCTCCCGTCTCACGCCATCAACTTCAATCGCCGCTCCTCTCTGGTCGACTCTGCACCTTCATCGAAATTCTCCATACCCAGTCCCAACGAGAGTGATCAAGTGATCGAGCCTCAGTATATCAAGTCCAAGTTCCCACTCGACAACTTGAAATCAGACAGCCAAGTATCAGAAGAATGTCCGCTTCGGACAGGCACCCCAACAATCAAGATCCTAGTCTCGAGTCCCGGTTCTCCAAAGCCCAGAAGCAACGATATCGGCCTTACACTCCCATGAGTGGAAATGTCCTCCCTGGGCTGCTCTATGCAGCACGATCATTCGGAATAACGTCCCCCGCCGATTTAACGGTTAATGGGGTAAAAGAGGTATGTCGTATCATCGTTTTGATCAATTATCTCACCTGCAAGTTAGAACAGGGATATCTTTGTCGATGCGCTTTCCGCGATGCCTGACAGAGTCTTATTGTCGGCACTTGACCTCAAACGGGCAGATTACGACCGCATTGCACTACGGGCTGCACTCACAACAGCGGAAATCAAATATACGGAACAGCGGCATGCGTTTTTGTGCACCATGCGCGACCAAAACAATGGGGAGCTTGCTGTTGGTGGGGCAACTCTCGATATTCTCGACGAAGTCCTCTGTATGCGTGGCCTAGGGGAGCCCGAGGGCAACCAAGAGTATCATAGGAACGCTCGTACAGCAGAGCTTGTTGCGTTGACCCTTGCCGGGTCGCACGTGGATCAGTTGCAAGATGTGATTGGTTCACGCTGGTTAGGTGAAGATGGCAGAGTCGATGAGGTTTTTTCCGAGGAAGATGCCAAGGAAGATGGTGATGATGAGGTTTGTGACGACGAAGATAACAGCCTTCCCAACACCTTGTCAACTTAGGTCATAGTGGATATTTATTGTGCTGACACACACATCACCCAGCACCTTTTCCTCCTCCCGTCTCACGTCATCAACTCCCTCAACCGCCGCTCCTCTACCCTCGGTACAAACTCCACGTCAAACGGCTTGGGATTAAAGACAATCACGTCACGAAACCCGCTCACGCCAAGATCGATCGGCGCCTCGGGTCGTTGCAGGATACGGAACGACCAGAGTAGTAGTACGAGGTTGATATAGAGTGATCTATTCGCGACGTGTTGGCCGGGACACACTCTACTCGCGTCGACGATGTGAATCGGGGATCAAAGGAGAATTGGCAGTGGAACACGTACCTTCGGCCAAAACCGTACGTGTAGAACTGCATGTCCGTCTTGATGCGTCCATCTTCTGTGAGCCAACGTCGAGGGTTGAACGTCTCTGGATCGGGGAACGCGACCGGGTCCCGAGAGATCGCCCTATGGTAGCAAGTAGGGACGTGCAATCAGGGACGACTGCACTGCGCGATATGAGAGACATACCAATGACATCCTATGACAGTCGCCCCGGCAGGGATGCGCTGACCGCTCTATGACATCATGATCATCAGAACCGTCGAGAGTAGACCTGGAAGAACAAGAGGACATACCCAAACAATATCCTTCATCGCACGGTGTGAAAAGCCTGGTACGCGAGCATATATTGAGTTACTATCCCGCTTCAATTCGAGAAAGTAACATACCAAGCGGTGTTACCGGTCTCCAGCGCAGTGCCTCCAGCATAAATGCGTGGAGTTGCGGAAGCACATCCCAGTCTCCAAACGTGGGCACTGGATGCTACATCAGGATACCTGGGTACGCTAAATCATAAAGTCGAAATGCCTCTGTCCCGCCCGATTACTTCATCCAACTCTTCTTGGACACGTGCTTGTGCATCGGGATGGCAGGCCGCCGCCATGATCATCACGGTGATACCAGAGGCAGTCTGAAATGGTGCATTTTAATCCATTCGAATGTGCACGGCGCGAGTAGGGTAAGAACATACAGTGCCTGAGCCCGCGCCAAAGAGGCCGCCAGCAGAATAAGCCATCTCATCGTCCGACAACCGGTGGTCACTAATGTGCTCGAGGAGGGTCTTGCAATACGACGGGCCAGCACTGTTTGTTGCCTAGAGCCACGCGAGCATAAGCAATGTGAATGGAACAATCGTGTCCTGGACGGAAACCGTACCATGTCATCTCTGACCCGATTCAATTGGTCCCGGAAGAGTGCAAGCTCGTATCGATGGAACTCCTTGAGCTGTCGACCATACCCAGGCACGTATTTCAACCATGGGATACGATCCACGAGATACGCCCCTGGTCTCAATGCCGTCTGGAAGTTCACCAACACGCGGCGCAGCCGTACCACATCAGGATCATCGCTCGACGTTGGCGATGTCTTACCATATGCCACGCGCAAGATGACTATGGCAGCATAACTACAACGCACGCACGCGCACATGTCCCCAATCAGCACACCAACACAGTTCAATACAAAAGCACCCAGAGAACCAAGGCGCTCCCGCGGGTAAACTTAGACACGTACCGTTCCACATGTTGCATATATCGTTTCGGGTCGTTCAGCATGTCAAGAATGACATCTTTTGCGGCTTCTGCTTGAATCTCTTCGTACATCTCCGCAGCCTTGGGTTGAAAATGGACATGCACTGCGCGTCTGAGACGACGAAAGCGGTCTCCGACAGGTTCGAAGACGAGACGCATCCCGCCCGAAAATATGTCACCTGCTGCGATGATGTGAGGGCGATCGACGAGTGTCCCGCCTTCTTTTTCCATGATTTCTGTCGCTGCCTGTAAAATGGAGTTATCACATGGGTGGTCTGGATCGGAGGACGGAACGTGTTGGGGTAGTGAGACGTACATCCATACGACCAATGATGATGGTCACGTGGCTACCACGTCGAAGTGAGACAACAGGTCCGTACTGATCGACTAATGTGGCGAGCTCGTGTGGAATACTGGGAAAGCGAAAAAAGGGGGAGTTCAGTTACTCGCGGGAGGTGTTTGCCCCGCGTGGTCGGGATGCGTTGGACGAGCACACGTACTTTTGTTTTGGCATCGGGTTCCCCCAGAACCATGTTGCAGGCGGACCAGGGGGCAGCGGGACGCCGCTCTTGTGCGTAAGACACTCGTAGAGTTTATTGGAGAGGAACGCGAGCGCGGTCGCGGCGGCTGCACCGCCGGCGAGGTATCCCCAGGGCATTGCCAGTGGTTGGATGGATAACGCGATTACGAGTTACTCGCCGAGAGAGAAAAGGGTCCAGAATCTTAAACTGCGTGGGATAGCCGGAAAGGGATCACCGAAACGTTGGACACTTGGCACCACGCGAATCTGCAGGGGACGGTGGGTCAAGCTTCAAGATCGCTTTGAACAGTGAACACGTTCGCATACGTACTTGACCTGCAGGCACGAGGGCAGTGAAGGGGTACGGGCTACGTCACTGAATTTTGAGGATCGATCAAATACCATGCATCCTAGTGATACACTGTGGGGTCGCAATTAGAACGAACGCCCTCGGGTGCGCTCGCTTGGGACGGCGGTTTCGGAGCGGATCGTTTGGAGACAAGTGGGATATCGCAGTGAGGAGTGCTGTTCTGCGTCCGTCTGCGCAGTTGGAGCGGTCTGGCTCGGTGCTGGATTAGTGATGGACAGGCCTCAGTATTTAATGGCGGCCGGCTGCGTCAGCGCTAGCCTGAGTGACGGTAAAACGGAGATACTTACGTTCGAGCGTTCTCCCAATAAGGAGAATTTGCTACACACCGCTCATGTACACATTCGACCGTCCCAGACAATTGGCAACAGCCTGCTCAATGTTATCTCCCGGGCTGTTTATCAATACCCTGATCATGAGCTCGGCTCTACCTCTTCCGCTTATGACTCTTCTATCCACACCGAGACGTCCAGCAGGTTCAATCAATAACCCGTCTCCCTAGCAAAGGCCATCCAAGCATGGGCCAGGCCCGCTGGCTCAGTTGTTGTCGTCGACCTCGCTGGATTCGAGGGGAGGGTCACGTCACTCACATCAAGAATCTTTTCTCTTCGGCAACCTGGTTGGCGAACGAGGGTGGCGATGACCAAGTACAGTCAATCTCTGGTCTCGACATCCACTTGCTCTCCGAGCTGAAGGCTTCAAGCCGAGAGCTTTGACATGGGCTTTGTTGTCAACCAAGCCAAACCCGGTGATGAAGCCATCCTTTTCTTGCCTTCTGGGTCGACCTGGTTTCTCAAGGCGATTGTGCACACACTACACTGTCATCGCTGTTCGCTATGCCAAGGGCCAAAGCTATGGCCTTACTTCACGGTCCAGGATCATGAGCTGTGAGTTTCACGATTGCCCATCGGATAGTGTGCTAACGTAGAACCGGGGGTTGGATTCGACCGCGTCGCTGGATCACTTAAAATGCATGTCACACCACTCTTATTTGGTGCTTCGCTTCGAAGCTGCACGGCCACGCGTCCGCCATCCTCTCCGACCCCTTGCCGCTTGATCGAGGAAAAGGTTTGTGATCAATGTTTGCTCCAGGCTCCATACGTCGCGGTCTGATTGCCGTTCCAATCTATACTCAGTCAATCAATCGAAGTCGCATTCACACCCAACTTCTTGCTCGCTGAGCTTACACGCGACCTCGAGAAACGCAGCGACCTCTTCGGCACATTCAACCTTACTTCACTCGGACGCGTCAACAGTGGCGGTGAATCAGTTAACAGCAGCACAACCGTCGCTTTCAGCAGAACCCTGAAGAAGCTCAATCGGGATGGCAATGCCTCATTTGTCATCTCTACTGGCTTTGGTATGCCAGAGACCTGGTAAGTTACTGGTTTGCATCATTGTCATTATGTCGCGGTCTAAGTGGATTGTTTCAGCGCTGGATGCATCTACGACCCTATTAAATTGTTGACTACACCTCCCGCATACGAGTTTTTGGAGCTCGGCGCCCATAGCCGGGTACGGGATGCGCATCTCGAATCGCAGACGGTGTTACTCCTCGCCCTTATGGTCAGAGTGGAGAGCTTCAAGTCCGCGGTCCAATGATCTTCGTTCGATACCACAGCAGCCCCGAAGCAACCCCTTCCAGCTTTGTTGGGGGTAGTTGGTACCACATCGGTGATGTCGGAATCATCGAAAACGGCAAGACGAGACTGAGCGGGCGTATCGAGGACACTATCATCGTCCATGGTGTCTCTTGCGGTATCCTGGAACTTGAAACTCACCTCCAGACCATCGAGGGTGTCACTCACTAGGAGACCGAAGGTTTCGTTGCTTCCTACTCACCGACATCCGACCCCAACGGCGAAAATGCTCCCGCCAAGCTCTTTGCTACGCACCATGCCCTCCGTGGAAGATGATTACTCTTCCACCCCCGCTCATTGTCACTATCCCCGTGGATCGGATGGAGAAGATTACCTGGTGTGGTATGGACTGGCTGTGCTACTATGTCGGTCCCCCTGGTTTTGAGTATATATACAAAAATATTCGAAAATTGAACGACCCGACGACAAGAAATCCACAAATATGATACATTGACACCGTGACCAGCCTCACACTGACACGCACACACCACCCAGCACCCTCTCCTCCCGTCTCACGCCATCAACTCCCTCAACCGCCGTTCTTCTACCCTCGGTACAAACTCCACTTCAAACGGCTTGGGATTAAGGAATATCGTCTCACGAAACCCGCTCGGGCCAAGATCGATCGGCGCCTCGGGTCGTTGCAGGATGCGGAACGACCAGAGTAGCAGTACGAGGTTAATATAGAGCGATCGATTCGCGACGTGCTGGCCGGGACACACTCTGCTCGCGTCCGATTCGTCCACGTGAATCGGGGATCAAAGGAGGATTGCCAGTGGAACACGACGTACCTTCGGCCAAAACCGTACGTGTAGAACTGCATGTCCGTCCTGACGCGTCCATCTTCTGTGAGCCAACGTCGAGGGTTGAACGTCTCTGGGTCAGGAAACGCCACCGGGTCCCGCGAGATCGCCCTATGGTAGCAAGTAGGGACGTACAGTCAAAGATGTGTGCACTGCACGACATGAAGAACGTACCAATGACTTCCTATGACAGTCGCCCCGGCAGGAATGCACTGACCCCTCTGTAACATTATGATCATCAGAACTGCCGCGAGTAGACCTGGAAGAAGAACAAGAGTGCATACCCAGATAATATCCTTCATCGCACGGTGTGGAAAGCCTTGTATGCAGGCATATATCAGGCTCATGTGGCGCTTCAATTCGAGAAGAAACATACCGAGCGGGGCCGGCGGTCTCCAGCGCAATGCCTCCAGCATAAATGCGTGAAGTTGCGGAAGCATATCCCAGTCTCCAAAGGTGGGCACTGGACGCTACGTCGGGACACCCCGGTGCGCTAATCATGAAGTCGAAATACCTCTGTCCCTTCCGACCACTTCATCCAACTCCTCTTGGACGCGTGCTTGCGCATCGGGATGGCAGGCCGCCGCCATGATCAGTACGGTGATACCAGACGCAGTCTGGAATAGTGCATTTCAGTCCATTCGACTGCGCACGGCGGGAGCGGGGTAAGAACACACGGTGTTTGTACCCGCGCCAAAGAGGCCGCCAGCGAGATAAGCCATCTCGTCGTCCGACAATCGGTGGTCATCAATGTGTTCGAGGAGGGTCTTGCCAAGCGACGGGCAGGCGCTGTTCGTTGCCTAGAACCACGCGAGCATAAGCAACGTGAACGAAATGATGGAGTTCCCTCGTATCGCCGACGATAAATCGTACCATGTCATCTCTGACCCGATTCAACAGGTCCCGGAAGAACGCAAGCTCGTATCGATGGAACTCCTTGAGCTGTCGACCATACCCGGGGACGTATTTCAACCATGGGATACGATCCACGAGATACGCTCCCGGTTTCAATGCCGTCTGGAAGTTCGCCAACACCTGGCGGAGGCGCACCATCTCGGGACCATCGTTCGACGTCGGCGATGCCTTACCATACGTCACACGCAAAACGACCGTAGCAGCATACCTAGAACGCGCGCACGCACACATGTTTCTAATCAGCCCCTCGATCCCAAAGGAACCAAGGCGCCCCCGCGGGTAAACTCGGACACGTACCGTTCCGCATGTTCCTCGTGTCGTTTCGGGTCGTTCAACATGTCAAGAACGACATCCTTTGCGGCCTCTGCTTGCACCTCTTCGTACGTCTCCGCCACCTTGGGTTGAAGATGGACATGCACCGCGCGTCTGAAACGACGAAGGCGGTCTCCGGCGGGTTCAAAGACGAGACGCATCCCGCCCGAAAATATATCGCCTGCCGCGATCATGTGAGGGCGATCGACGAGCGTTCCGCCTTCTTTTTCCATGATTTCTGTCGCTGCCTGTAAAAGGGATTTGTCACATACGTCACATCTGGATTGAACGACGGGATGTGTTGGGATGACGAGACGTACGTCCATACGACCAATGATGATGGTCACGTGGCTACCACGTCGGAGAGAGACGACAGGTCCGTACTGGTCGACCAATGCGGCGAGCCCATGTGGAATACTGGGAAAGCGACCAAAGGCGGGATTGAGTTGCCCGCAGGGAAGGTGTTTGCACCACACGTACTTTTGTTTTGGCATCGGATTCCCCCAGAACCATGTTGCAGGCGGACCAGGGGGCAGCGGGACGCCGTTCTTGTGCGTACGACACCCGTAGAGTTTGTTGTAGAGGAGGACGAGCGCGGTCACGGCGGCTGCACCGCCGGCGAGGTATGCCCAGGAAATGACAGAGGCGGCAACGCCTACACCATTCTCATGAGCGAGGTGCATTGGACCGGATGGATAACGCGGGTATAGAATCTTGGTACGATCGATGGCGCCCCCTATCTCGAGCTTGATGGTATGCTCTTCAGTGATGGCAAGTTCGAGCGGCTCCTCCCAAGGCCATGCTATATATCTCCCGCAGACCCATGTACGAAGCCATTAATGTTCGTACGTGCGACCGTATCGGATAGCGGGGTGAGCCTGAGCCCCAGAACGCAACCAGAACGCGACATTTTCTTTCCATCCTGGAGGATGAAACACGACGGTGAAACAGGGTCATGACAAATTACGCCTACGTGCACTCGTTACGCCGTTGCGCGTGGTCCTCTAGCAAAACGCCCTACCGGAAGTCAGCGAGTAACCGCAACCCACTCCGATACGCACAAAAAATATACATTGAAATAAAGCAAACTAGAAAGAAAATCATTACAACAATTATCGCACATACTAGTGCCAACACCAATATCAGGGCTGGGACTGGGACTATGCAGGCGGCGGCGGCGGCGGTGGTGGCGGAATTCCATCCGACGGTGCAGGAGGTCCCCCTGGTTCACCCGGTGCACCACCATACCCCTGCTGACCATAGTACTGACTGTACTGTTGTTGCTGACTCGCCGCCCATTCTTTAAACTGTGGCGAATTGACGTCGTATCCAAACTGTGCCCTAGAATTTGAAGCGAGGCGTGAGATAAGGCAAAAGCGGACGAACAGACTGGGAAGGAAACAATGAACGAGCAGACCAACACGCACCAGTAGGCAGAGTATGCGTCCGCTGACGTATCCCCAGGGGCAGGTGGAGGTACACTCCCACCTGGAGGTGGTGGCGGTTGCTCGCCAGGCGGTGGCGGTGGAGGTGCATTATCGGGAGGTGGTGGTGCAGAACCATATCCACCCTGTGCGTACACAAAAGCAGGACACGAAACGTTGTTGAGCATTGATCTGCCTTCCAGAATGAGCGAGGGTAGATGGACGTACCGACATGGCACTACTGTATTGAGCATATTGTATCTGCGCATGGTGGAGTTCCATTTGTTGTTGCACGAGGGCCGATTGGGCTTTTCCGTGCTCCGCACGCACGACCTCGAGGAGATCTTCGGTCAGTACTTTGGCACGAGCGACTTGGCCTTCATCTGGCCCGCTGAAGAATTGTGAGCGGGTTGGTCAGCCCAGAAGGTCGAATGGACAAACATACGTGATGTGTATGTGCATCGGTTCCTCCGACTCTTTCCCGGTTTCTTGCTCCACGAACCCTGAGCCAAGACCCTTGATTTGAACGCGCGTACCCGTCTCTTGTTGAATATATTTCACAAAGACACCCTACAAGATATTCAGCGCGAGTATCCTCCGGCGCCGGGATACCATTACCTGTGGTCCGACAACCTTGGCGCGAACATTGAAATTTCGGATCGTCTCCAGGCTGACTGGGAGTTTTTCTTCTGGCCATTTCCGCTAGACGATGGTGAGTCACGTAAGCACTGCATACGACTATCCTGGTCTACCTTGTCGCGCAGTCGGTCTTTTTTGTCTTCGACGAGTGGTCCAAGGTCCATGGAAATCAAATCGTTTACTTTGTCGATGGCTTTTTGAAGGGTGTCTCTCGTGGATGCGGAGAGGTGGAGGTATAGAGGGGGGTCCTTCTCCGTTGCCTTGGTTCGATCTGGGTACCAAACGCCCTTGGTGCTCACCGACGCACCCGTGTCCTCGTGTATCTGTCCCAACCATCGTTCAATCCACCAATCCACGATAACACCACCCAAACGGAAAAAGACGCCAAGAATAAGGACAAAAAAGGGTGAGAACATACCTCTGACTGCGTCGAGCCCTTGGTCAACACATACCGATTCCGAACGTCGTTGATATCGATGTCATGCGTAAATTCGGCATCATGCGGGTCCCGCTGTCCAATCTGTATGCTCCCGGGGACAGACCCGCCCGCGCTGAACTGAGCCGCGATTTTTGCAGCGATGGCAGCGGCAGCGGCGGCAGCTTCCGAAGCCGTCTTGACCTCGTCGGTTTTGGTCGCCTTGAAGGGTAGGTCGTTCTCTGCATGTAGGTCTGGTGCTGCTTGGTCCCACTTGCGTTTCGACGACATTTGAGCGTAGTGCAGAAGTAGCGTCTTGCTGTCTTCACTTTGACTACAGTAACCCAAGTAAAGGGTTGTGACACATGTCACAGTGGCGTGACGGTATGATTCAAAGCCAGCGGCGTTGGGGGGCTTGCCCATTCAGGGGGATAAACTTGTGTTTCCCGCCACGATGCAAGCCTCCAAGCGACCTCGTGCTTCTCCCAGATTATCAGACGCGCCATCGCCACACACGACCTCGTCCACAGACGAGATCCAAGCACAAGACACAAATCAAGACCAAGATCAAGAATCAGCACCGATGTTCAAGTCCTCTCGAACCTCCGACGCAGGCGATCGCGTCTTGCTGTGCACGCTACCCCCCACCTGCAATCCGCCACACAACAACCCCACTCCGATCTCCAGCTCGCGCGATCTCGAGATTCACTATGGGAAATATCACGCGCACGTGTGTGAGCAACGGGGGTGTGGGTTTGTCTTTCCAGATGCGCGACTCTTGGAGTTGGTGAGGATGTCGATCTGTTCGAGGCATCGTCGTCGTGGATGCTTTGTTCACTGACGTTTACATATTTTGCTGGTTATCGACAGCATCAAACGGAGTGTCATGACCCACTTGCTGCGGTGCAGAAGGAGAGAGGAGAAAAGATTGTGCGTATTCCTGTCGATCCATCGCAATCGAGGCACTTAGGCGGGGGGCTGTTGTCGTAGTTCGCTTGCCATTTAGTTTCGTGTCCACGTTTGTTCTCGACGCCAAAAGCGCGAAGGTTACATCTCATCCAAGCACATTCATACCCAAAGGAATATTTCTTTGCTGTTACCAACAAGGGGGTCGGTGGCCTTCTGAAGAGATGGGGAGATGGAGCGAGTATGATACGGGGAACATGGAAGCCGAGGGACGATGGTAAAGGACAAGGGACCAAGACCAAGGAAAAGGAAAACATGGAAGTAGACGCTGACTCTGACAGTGAGGAAGAAGATGCCGAGGAGGAAGAAGACGAGGACGGAGATGGAGAAGACCTTGAGGAGGAAGGGGGTAAAGAAACTCCCAAGGCACGGTACAACAACGGAAGCAACGCTAGATCACCGGCGGTTTCCCCGAAACCGCCATCCCCCCGACAATCGAGCGTCCGCCCATCTTCGTTGTCGCACGGAGGAGTGGACGACCTCGCACAGTCGATGAGCTCACTGTCGTTGGTACCACCAGCTATTCGGTTTGGACGGGGTGGGAAAGGTGGAGGATTCATGCATCCCGAACTACACAACCCTCAAGTGTCGAAGGGCAACTTTGGTCCGAGAGGAAGAGGAAGGGCTCGGATCGCTGCAAATGTTCACCCACATACGGGACATGCGCGTGGAGGTGGACATTCAAGGGGTCACGGTTTTCCTCCTCGCGGCACAGCCCGGGATGTTGTCCATGTTGTGAAGGGAAGGGGCAGCCTCGAGTGACGAAAAACGATGCACCTAGGGGAATGTGACGGGAATTAACAAGGGCGTGAGAGGTGGATGTGTAACTAAACTTTTCTGGCGGGTTCGAAACCTTTTTGCTTTGACGGCCGTGCGGGCTCGCATCTGAGGAGTTCGCGTTCGTGTATCCGCGGCTTTCTATATATGACCATGAATCGGCAGTCTCACCAATTGTATCCTTTGACGACGCTTTCGTTTCCATTTCTATTATCGTCCGAGAGTCCCCGAGAGCACGCGGGCGAAAGGGCCTCGATGGTGTTAAGGCGCCTGCCTGGACGTTGAAGCGAACACAACCAGTAAGCTGCGGTGGAGACAAGTCTTTTGTTTTGATGTTGGGTGGTATCGGCCGCATTCCGTTGTCAACATGTTCAATGGTTTTCCATAAAAGGCAATTGTTATGCGGACAATGGAAGGTTGGACGACAATGATTTTCTTGTTTGTGGGTGCCGGTTGGGTCCTTGGCAAGAAGTAATGCAATTGTCCGCTGACCCTTTATAAGTCCCGTACCTTCATCGGCCATGCTTCACAGTTGGGCTGGTCTCGCTCGGAATTTTCCCTTCCTGCTTTCTGAATCTCATAATGTACGCTTTCTTCCGTTCTCGTTTCTCCGTTCAAACTCACTCAAGGCTTCCTTGACAGACCCTACAATGGCGCTGCACGTCCATTCCGCTATTAAAACCGACTATCCCTTCCTCGCTCACCCCCCTCCCCAGAAAAAGCGTCCTTTCCAGCCTCTCCCTTCCCCGCCCTCGTCCCGCTCGTCTCCGGAGTCTTCCCCCACCCAAGCCAACACTTTCTCTGCGATCACCTCCTGGGCTGCTCACGTGCAACCTGGCTCTCCCCCCACCCCTCGCTCCCCACATCGCCGTCCTTCTCTCCGCAAGGGCCATCGCCCATCAGTTGCCTCTATCCGCGCCACCTCCCCATCTTTCCTCCACATTGCGCCAACACCGACCACCGCCTACGTGACCACCCCCTCCATCCGTGACTTCAAGGCCGATCTTACCACGGTTGGCTACACTTCTGTCTTCTTCCAATTCCCCAACACCCCCATTTCTGCCACACTCCCCGTCTCTATTAAACCCCCATCTCCAAACTCTACCAAGAACATTCCCATCCCACCCGTCCCTTCCCCTACCTGCAAACCTCGTGGTTTCACCCGCTTCCGTTCCCTCTCCCTCCTTCGATCACGAGGCAGGTCTAAATCCGCCTGTCCCGACTCCCCTACCAAAATGAAGGCCAAAGCTGCCGCGGCTTCCGCTGCCATTATCAAGCGCAAGAAAGCCAAATATGCCATGCGTCCACCCCCTCTCGCCAATGAGCTGGCTCTCATGCAGTTCGCCGACGGTGGAAACGTGGATAGCAATATCAAGCGTGTCATAGAAGCCCAGGCCAAGGCCACAGCCGCTGTCGGTCTTGCCGACGTCTACCGCGACGGCGAAGGCGGTATCTGGTGGGACCAGGATGAGAAATGGGAATATGCCCACCTCCTTGCAGAGGACGACGAATCTCGCCCTCATGCCACAGGTGATTTCCAATGGGTCACCTTTGGCAACACGTCGCCTTCTACGGCGGGTGTGCCCGGGGAGGAACGACGCGGTAGCGTGTCGACCCAGGATTCCGATCTGGATCCAAAATATGTTGTTCAACCCGCCGATTTACTTGACGGGGACGATCTCGCGCTGTTTGGTAGTACTGCCGCAACCCCTACGATGGGTAAACCTACCCTGTTCGTCCCTTCTCGACCACGCCGCGCTGCCCGGCACCTTCGGAAGCCCGACTTTTTAGTCGACGCGGCATTTTCCTGGCCCCATACGTCACCCAAGAGCCCCAAGTTTCCGAATCCGCCGGGTATGGGAGCGGGGATCATGAAGCCCAAGGGAAAAGCCAGGAGACGACCGACACCGCTCAAGCTTTCTCCGCGGAGTCCCGCATGCAAACGGCCGACGAATTCGCCGATCGATGCGGATAAAGTTCGGAAGGACTTTATCGAGGCTAGTTTTGAGCCTGTGAGTTCGGTCCCAGTAGCTTCGCCTGCGACGGCGCCGTCCGTGACCAATCCGGTGGACGGGCGCGCACGACTCGTCGGAAGCAGTCGGGCGGTCAACGTGCCGTGGCGGGCTGTCAACGATGGTTTGACGAGTTTGGGGATGAAGAGGAAGCCATCCATGTTGAACATGAAGGGACTCTTCCGATTGGCGAGAAAGGAAGATGTCATGTGTTAGGCGGGCCCATCTTTCCTTGTTGTCGTTTTAGGACTGGAATGTGGATTTGTGTATCCCTCATGTTTTCTCTTTTTGTCGGACGTTTTAAATTGTATTTTTGGTGTTGTGTTCTTGGATTTCGTTGTTCATTAAATGTAGCTATAGTTATGGTCGTCGATCCTGGATTAGATTCCGTACTATGTCACATACTGTTCTACCGCTATGCCTTTAATTCTATGAACAGTGTGTCACCGAGAGTTTGAAATTGGAGAATGTTCTCTGTTTTGACCCATCTTGTGATGTTATGACTTGTTTTTATATAGGAGAAGCGGATTGACGATTTTTGAAAGTGAGACCTGGACCTTTCAATTCCCTGCCACGAACCAACTCGGGAGATCCAAAAACGTATGGCCTACGGTGGTATGTGTTAGGAGGGAGTCGACTGTACTAACTTGAATTAACCTCTCAGGAAGCTGTGGAAGGGTTCTCCATGAGGTCAATGGTTTCAAGTTAGAGTTCGCCGACCTGACATCTTTAACCTAAGTAATAGACGGCGCCGCTGTCACCAGGCTATCCCAGACTCACTGACTATCTCGGAGTTTAGGCCGACATCGGAAGTCCTTCGGGATAGAACGCGACTATTTGATCCACACTCGTGATCGATATCAGTCACTGACTCACTGGCTGATCAAGCTGATGAGTCGCCAGATTCTGTTTTCAACCATTATACCTGGTAAAACTTTGAGCCTGTCCGATCCTGGCTCCGGGTCTCCTTAAGTGGGCCGTTGCGAGCGGCGCTCCGACATGGTCCATTGTGCCCAAAGTTTCTTCTAGTGCCAGCATTTCGTCTGCCGCGACACACTACTTGCACGGCACGATTCGGATCCTTGATGCACCCCGAAGATCAGGCGATCCTCCCGGTCGCGCGCGGGATTTCATGTGGTGCGTCCATGCACTGTGACGTCCCCCGGCGTTCCCCGGCCCTCAGATCACTCGGTCATCTCCAAACCCTGTTCCCTTAATCGCCCTACCGCATTTCCCCTTGCTCAAAATCACGCTTGAACGTCTCGGACACTTTTCATCCCTTGAGAGGACCAACTGCGTGGAGCTCACGTGGCTTATCCGATCGTGTCCGACCGTTCAGGCGTTGTGATCCGCTGGGCGGTGGGTTTGTCACGTATATATGAACTACCAGTCGCCACAGTTACCGACGCCCTTGTCCGTTCATGCGAACTGGAGCACCGCTACGAATCAATCATGCCAGCCCTCCCACTCCCGCCATATGGACCGATATATTCATCGCTGTACTTTGCTACCGTCATGTCGGCCTGCTTCTATGGCGTCACATGCATGCAAACGTGAGTTTCAAAGTGTATTCCGGTAGTGAAGCAACTTATTCTTGTCATTCGACCAGGTTCCTCTATTGTGTCAAGTAGGACTCCTTTTTCTTGTTTTCGTTCGCCAGCGTAAACATTTCCGTTCCAGTTACCAGAACGACCCCCTGCGCATAAAGGCCTTTGTAAGTTAACTTCTGAACATGCCCAGTGCCGCAATGTAACGTCCTTCCAAGGTAGCAGCTGTATGGTACAGCTTCTCTTGCTTTGGTTTATTACGCCCATAACACTTCGCAACAGGGGGCTCAATACGATCAATGAAGCTTTGATTGTTTCCGGCGGTTCGTGTTCCGCACGCACAACGCTCACACCTCTCGTTCATCTCACGTCCCACATAGCGTACAAATACTTCATGGCTGGCCTGGAAAACCCACTTTCATTTTTGATCGGGGTTCCGTGAGTCGATGCTTTTAGAATCCCATTATTTGCACTTTGACATTACCCCCAGTGAACTCATCGTAAGTTCTGTCCTTGACATCCTTGGAAGGTCTACCGACAAGTAGCAGTTGCAGGTACTGTTAACGGTACCGTTTACCCTCTATACTCGGAAAGATAGACTAATATCATTCAGGTCGTGGTTGCAACCGCCACACAAGGATTTTTCGTCTATCGAATCTACGTTTGTGCGTCTCGACCTCCAGGTTCTCCTCGCGTTTACTCACAGCCAGTCAGTCAGCGAGAAGAACATTCTGGCCCCCGTCATATGGGTAGGGAGTCCATTCGAACAGAAAATCGTAGTGTCGCTTAAACTCTTTGGTGTAGGTTCCCCTAGCGATCTACCAGCTTGGTAAGACTTTACGGACTTTCAGGGGACGAAAGTCTTAACAGGGTTTATTCTGGATACCAGTGTCTGCTATCAGTAGGCTACCACTACTTGCATTCATACCAATGATCACTGATCATTACATTCTCAGTATTCCAAACGAAAGCGCTCTATAGTAGAGCGGACGGGTTCGTTTGTTTCTCTGCAGACTACGGTTTACGCGTATAGGTTCACCATCCACTTCCAGCGTACACGTTGTTAACCTCCTTGCGCTCAATGACCGTTTCTTCCTCGTAGGTATATGTTTCGCGTTTCACGCCAACAACTCAGTATCGGGCGGACAGGATATAGGCACCTCTTCCTTCTCTGTTGCGGCCGGGGTAGATGTCTTGATTGCCGGTTTCTTGACATTCTTGCTTGTCCGCAAGCGCACCACCACTAAATTTTTAGGGTAAGCGTGCAGTGCTCATGTGCCATGTCGCCAGGAAAACACATCTGAATGTTGGTCTACAAGCACGGCACACATTTTACAACGCCTCACCGTCTTTGCGGTGAATGCGGGTATCTGGACGGCCACGTTTGCTCTCATGTCCGTCATCTTGGTGCGTGTTTATCCTTCACTTGTCAGCACTATTTTTTCCTACCTGACACAAATCCCGTAGATGGATCTCTATCCGTCGCGGATGTTCTACACGGTGTTTGGCTTTCCGCTTTGCTCGGTGTACTGTAACACGCTTCTCGCCAACTTGAATGCGAGAACGTACATTCGGGGTGAGACGACGACACACCACACCGATGTGGACTTGTTCACGACTTCGACTTCGATTTCGCGTGCGCCCGACAGTCCCAAGGTTGACAAATACCGTCGAGAGTCGGGGTTGGTCTCTTTCTGCCCAGGTGGGTTTTTATCGTCCAAGCTCAGCGGTTCGGCTCGTCATGGAGCTTATCCGATGACCATGGTCACGGTAGTAATTGTGGAACGCCCCGGTGTGACGTTTGCGGTTGGCAACCGGCCTTCGCCAACGACATCGGAGAATGCGTGCGTTTGATGGGTGTTGAGGATGAAAGACTGTACGAGGTCGACGGCCGAGTCCGTTTTGTTTACAGTATATTCGGTCATTTCAACTTGGAAGCGCCTGTAGATGCTCTGGTAGTAAGTAGCTAGTCACTAACGGGAAAGCTACTAGACGAATTCAAGGTTCATAGGAGTCTCAATAGTGGGCAATGACTTGCATCCGATTCGCTCTCGACGCGACCGCATGACCTGGTAGGTCCACTTGCTCATACGTACTGACACTTCTAGGTTGCATTTGAGGCGCCCTCCGAGTCTGTGACGTGGTGGGTTGAATGGATCGACAGGTCGCTCGGGATGATTGCTTGGTGGTGTGGATGGCTCAGGTGCGTTGGCCGTCGTCCTGTGGTTGTTGCGCTGTCCATACCACCTCGTATGGCATCCCTTCCATCATCATGGTGCTTCCCGTCGTCCTCGATACCGCTCTCGGACGCTTGCTCCGAGTCTTGAGTCCTTCGAGGTGAGTTCTTTCGACTCCTTCTCTCCACGCGCTTGCGCAAGTGTTCTGACGCATTGCGTAGCTTCTCCGATCGCTTCCTAGAGCCCTCGTCGCCCCAGACACCCCTCGAACACGACGCTCTGGTGGTGTTCCATCACCACGTCTACTAGCTTGTCCGATAACCAGTCATGTCCTAGCAGGTGTACAAACTCCAACGTAGAACATCCCCGGCACCAGCATTTCATGGCAGGACAGAGATGACGGACTGCGCACCGTCCGTCCATGCTTGCCCGAAGGCTCTATCAAGTGCCTGGAGAGCTTAGTGGCAGTGTCGAGAGGCAGCAGCAACGACATTGTTCGGTAAGGACTTGGTATCATATATTTTGTTTTTCCGCACCCGTGGGATTGAAGGGAGGGCAAGGGTGTAGCGGGCGTCGATCGTTGAAGCGTCTGGCGTTGTGGTGTCGCTGGGCATCGCACCCATGGGATGGGAGACTTTGGGAGAGGTTGTGGCGTCGGGCCCATGGGACGGTCGTCGGGCGTGCGAAAGGTTGAAACTTGAGGTGGCACAGGCGAACCGCCTGAGGAACGCCGGGTGTGTCGTTCAACGGGGTCATTTGAGGCCCATGGGGAACTTGTTTGAGGGCTGTTTGAGGTGCGCATGGGCGGTTTGAAGCGCAGGTGGCAGGCGAGCCATATGGCAAGTAGTACATACGAACAAAAAGGGTACTCACGCAGGACCCACACTGGTACCCATGCACGTTCTCCGCAGACTCTCAAGATTCACTCCTAGCTATGCGACTATCCGAGTCTTACCGCGGTTCGAATTGGTACAGTAAAACCTTTCGGTCCCTTTTCCTCCCTTGACAACCACTACTGCGACTGACGAACGTCACACATCATTAGGTCGGGTTTGTTCGTGGGTGGGGGCTTCTTTATCACTGGCTTATCCGATGCGCGTCCAAGGTGGTGGGCATGTCACGTATATATGAACTGCCAGTCGTCGCGGTTTGCAACGCCCTCGTCCGTCCCTGCCAACTGAAGCACCACGCGTCATGATACCCGGGCCCAGCCTACTCATCCCAGGCCTACAGTATGGATCGTTGTACTTTGCTACTATCATGATGTCCTGTTTTTACGGCGTCACGTGCACGCAAACGTGAGTTTTGAAGTGTATTCCGTTAGTGAAGCCACTCATTCTTGTCATTCGGGCAGATTCTTTTATTTTGTCAAGTAGGATTCCCTTTCCTCGTTTTCGTTCGCCAGCGTAAACATTTCCGTTCTAGTTACCCGAACGATCTCCTGCGCACGAAGATCTTCGTAAGTCAACTTGTGAACATGCTCAGCGTGATAATGTAACATTCTTCTCAGGTAGTAGCTCTATGGTATGGCTCCCCTCACTTCGTTTGCAACGTCCCCGACGCTTTGTGATAGGGCACTCGATACGATCCATCAGGCTTTGACTGTTGCTGGAGGTTCGTGTTCGACATGCACAGCACTCACAACTCTTGTTCATCTCACTCCCATATAGCGTACAAATACCTCATGGCTGGGCTGGAAAACCCACTTTCATTCTTCGACGGGATTCCGTGAGTCAATGCTTTTAGAGTCCTGTTGTTCCCACTTTGACACTGCCCCCAGTGAACTCATCGTAAGTTCCATCCTTGACATCCATGGAAGGTCTAACGACAGGTTACAGTTACAGATACTGTTCACGGTACTGTTTATCCCTTGTGTTCCGAACGATAGGCTCATATAATTCAGGCCTTGGTTGCGGTCGCTACACAAGGCTTTTTCGTCTATCGAATCTATGCTTGTGCGTTTCGACTTCCGGGTCCTTTTTGCATATACTCACAGTTACTCAGTTGGCGGGAAGAACATTCTTGCGCCTCTCACATGGGTAGGGAGTCTATTCGAATATAAAATTCTACTGTCGCTTAAGCTTGTGGTGCAGGTTCCCCTAGCGATCTACCAGCTTGGTAAGGCTTTGCGGACTTTCAGGGGGACGACAGTCTAACAGGGTTCATTCATTCTGAATATCAGGCTCTTCTCTCCGTAGGCTCTCGTTACTTGAATTCGTATCGGTGAACGTTGATCATTACATTCTCAGTTTATGTAATCAAGGCGCTCTATAGTGCGGACGGGTTCGTTCGTTTCTTTTGCAGACCGCTGCTTGCACGTTTAGGTTCACATCTACTTCCAGCGTACACGTTGTTCAGCTCCACGTGCTCATTGACCCTTTCTTCGAGGTAGGTATATGTTTCACGTTCCAAGCCAACCCCCTCAGCATCGGGTTAACAGGATATAGCCACTTCGACTCTCGCTGTCGCTGCTGCAGTAGATGTCCTGATCGCCGCTTTCTTGACATTCTTGCTTGCCCGTGAGCGGATCGCCACTGGATATTCAAGGTAAGCAGGCAAAGCCCATCTGCCATGTCGCTAGGAAAGCACATCTGAATGCTAGTCTACAAGCACGGCACATATGTTACAACGTCTCATCGTCTTTGCGGTGAATGCGGGTATCTGGACGGCCGCGTTTGCTCTCTTGTCCCTCATCCTCGTACGTGTCGCCCTTGTCGGCACCCTTTTTTCAAGCCTGACACAAACCCCGTAGCTGTGGTTCTATCCGACGAATTGGCTCCATGCGTTGTTTTGTTTTCCGCTTTGCTCCGTCTACTGTAACACGCTTCTCGCCAATTTGAATGCGAGAATGTACATTCGGGGTGAAACGGCGGTGCACTACATCGCTGCGGACTTCACGAGTTCGACCTCACTTGCGTCCGAGGATGACGAATACCGTGGAGAGTCGAGTGTAGCCTCTTCCTGCTCGTCAGGTGGGTTTTTACCGTCCAAGCCGGCTCGGCTGTCATCATGGAACTTATCCGATGTCGATGGGCACCGTAGGAAATGTGGAACGCCACGGAGGTGCGACATTTTTGGTTGTCAACCAACCTGCGACAGACATAAGAGATGCGTGCGTTTGATGGGTTTTGGAGATGAAAAACTGTACGTGTTCGACTGCCGAGTCCGCTCCGTTTACGGTGTACTCTGCCGTTTCATTTCTCCTCCACCTCATTGTATCGTCGTGGTGTGGTGTTTGTTTACCGTTGATTGATACCCCCCAAAAGCTCAAATTCGGACTCGGTGTGTTTTAAGTTTAACCAAGTTGGAAGCGCCGCTGATTGTGTAGTAAACCTTACTTGCACGTGGAACAGGCATTCGTCTAATTGATTATCCATCTCAACTTCCAAGGTGCGCGGATTGACAATATACGCATACTGCGCAATGTCGATGAGAAACGGTTAACACCAGGCACAACCGTCATCTTTGCACGAGAACCATAAGAATCTAGATAGCACGTCGTAGCAGAATCGATACCAATCAGTGGCGTGGAACGAAACGCAGGAACCAAACCTTGGAAGCCATGCCACCCATGTGCAACTCTGAGTGCCATACTACGGAGTGATTCGCGTCAGTTCAGACAGCCCGAGGCGACCGAACGATAGGTCCGAGGCCGAACCGGGATTATGTATACGACGTTCCTCCGGTTTTCCTTTTCCTGACTCCCGGCTCCGGTTCTCGTCTCGTCTGCTCGTCGCGAAGTCGTCTGATGATTATATGCCAGGGGGTACGATCCCCAAGAGTGAATACTCGAAAGGGTGTAGATACAAGTTTAAGGCGCATGAATAGTAGACACTATTCGGTGAATGGGGACAGCACATGACACGGCGGATGAAGTAAAGAACCTGCGCAGCCTGAGAATCGGATCGCCGGTATTGCGTGATGCCGGCGGGCTGAAACGTTGACATGACTGCTCGAGTTGTTCCACCAGATTGAGAGACGGAATTCCAGCTGGGCTCAAGCTAACAGCTTGTGGCCGAGGCAGTGGCGGTGGTCGTTACTTGCAGAGTCCTGTGAGAATCGTGACGCCACTGGCAAAGGCTCGTGCAGTGACCAATTTCTTCCTGTCAGCTTGCCCGATCGATTTGGTCCTCTTCGAAACATTCCGAGTCGGAGGTCTCATCCCCGAAACGTTTCGGTCCCTTTCCTCCCTCGACGACAACCTGTAATATCCAGGACATCTCACGTATCAAGTCGGATTTACTTGTTGTCAGATGATGATCCATTGGACGTGCCTATATATGAACTGGTAACAGTTTTTTCAACGCCATTGTCCATTCCTGCCAGCTGGAGGATAGTCGAGGAAGCACACACCATGTCAACCGGCACACTCGACGCACTAGATGTATCGGCGTATGGCTCGTTGTTCTTTGCAACTGTCATGTCCACCGGCTTTTACGGCGTCACATGCATGCAAACGTGAGTACCGAAGTGTATTGCAGTAGTGGGGCAACTTATTCTTGTCACTCGGCGGCTAGATTCTTTTACTATGTCCAGTACGACCCCCGTTTCTTGATTTCGTCATCGTACACTGTAACATATCCGCTCTAGTTACCCGAACGACCCCTTGCGCATAAAGAGCTTTGTAAGTTAACTTGCGAACATTCCCAGCGTGATAATGTAGCGTTCTTCTTAGGTAATAACTCTATGGTACGGCTCCTCTTCCTTCGTTTGCAACGTCCCTGACGCTTCGTGATAGGATATTCGACACAACTCATCTGGCTTTGACTATTGCTGGCGGTTCGTGCTCGACACGCATGGCGTTCATGCTTCTCGTTCTCGGTAATCTTACTATGTCCCACACAGCATACAAATACATAATTGCTGGCTTAGAGAACCCACTGACGATATCAAACGAGGGACCGTGAGTCACTGCGTTCAGAATCCCATTATTCACACACTGACGTCATCCCCAGTGAACTCATTGTAAGTTCCATCCTCAGTCCTTGGAACTTTTACTCACAAGTGACAGTTCCAGCTACTGTTAACGGTACCGTTTATCTTTTGTGCTCGGAACGATAGGACTAATATCATTCAGCCCCTGGTTGCATTACCCGCACAAGGCTTTTTCGTCTATCGAATCTACGTTTGTGCGTCTCGACCTCTGGGTCCCTTTCGCATTTACTCACAGCCACTCAGTCAGCGAAAAGAACATTCTGACGCCAGTCATATGGGTAAGGAGTCTATTCGAATAGAATATTCTAGTGTGGCTTAACCCTGTGGTGTAGGTTCCCCTAGCAATCTACCAGCTTGGTAAGACTTTACGGACTTTCAGGGGGGGACGAACGTCTAATAAGGTTTATTCTGAATATCAGTGACTGCCTTCAGTAGGCTACCATTGCATTCACACCAGTGAATACTGATCAATACATTCTCAGTTTATGGAGTGAAGGCGCTCTATATTGATTCGGATGGGTTTGTTCATTTCTTTTGCAGATTACGGTTTGCACATTTAGGTTGACCATCCATTTCCAGCCTGCACGTTGTTGGCTTATTGGTGCTCAGTGGCCATTTCTTCGAGGTAGGTATATGGTTCATGCTCCAAGCCAACAACCTCAGCATTGGGCGGACAGGTTATAGCCACTTCGACTCTCGCTGTCGCTGCTGCGGTAGATGTCCTGACTGCCGTTATCTTGACGTACATGCTTTTCCGCAAGCGAAACTCCGCCATATATTCACGGTAAGCGGGCAATCCCCATGTGCCATGTCGCCCAGAAAATGCATCTGAATGCTGGTCTACAAGCACGGCACACATTTTGCAACGTCTCGCCGTGTTTGCGATAAATACGGGCCTCTGGACGGCCGTGTTTGCCCTCTTGGCCGTCATCTTGGTGTGTGCCGTTCATCGCTTGCATGTTTATGAGCTCCCCTTTTCAAGCCTGACACCACCGCGATAGATGCATGTCTATCCGGGGAGTGCGATCTATGTGGTGTTTGCTGTTCCGCTGTGCTCGGTCTACACTAACACGCTCCTCGCCAACTTGAATGCCAGAGGGTACATTCGAGGTGAAATGACGTCACAGAATGTCGATTTGCAATTGTCTGGCAGCTGCCACTTCAAGACCAACCCGCGGGAGACAACGTCAACCTCCGTTCCAGGTGGGTTTTTACGCTCCAAGTTGATTGAGCTGTGATGAAGTTGGATGATAATTGCCCCCAGCACCACATTTGGAAGACTACAGAGGCGCGAAATTCATCGAGGCCACCCACTCTACGGAATCACACTACGTGTAAGCTGGATGGATTTTGATATGGAAAACTATACTGGTTGGCCTCGACTGTCTTCTTGACCTTGTGCTCCTTTGTTTCCTCTCATCGGAACACTTTGTAAGGGCTTCGGGGTTTCTACTTGGCGACTACTGGGCCGGCGCGTCACCAGCGAACATTTTTCTACGTAGCTGCCGGGACCGCGCCCTTGTCGTCAACTCTTCACGAAATCACACTCGCTACTCTCCCTTTCCTTTGTTCGTGTAATGTGCTTACTATACCTGTATGACGGCCCGTCTTTGGATGTCGTTGTGTACGTTTAGAAATAGAATCCATGTGGTTTGCATGTACGAAGTATGGTACATGCAAGGAAGTGGAGGGGGGTGAGTGAATGGCGAAAGGCCCGGGAAGCCAAGACCTGCCGGCCAACATCTACATCTAGAACTATGTGATCATCTGGTATCTGTCCGGGACCTCCATTAATCACAGGATTGGGTAACTTGACTGCGCGCCTTTATCGTCGACTCTTCCCAGAATCACAGAGGCCACTCCTTTCCTTTGTCCGTGTAATGTACTTTAACTGGCTCCCTTGAACCGAGTATCACATCTCCTAGCCCTCCGCTCGAACCAACTGACCGCCGCGAAAGTATCTATTGCCGCTCGCCGTTTGCCTGCATCCCTTCTACACGCTTGTCAGCCCCCCCCCTTTTTTTCAAGCCTAACACAAACCTGGAGACAATATGCGCGATGTCGATGAAAAAATGTTAGACCAGGCAAAATCGACATCGAAAACTGGGTGGGGCAACGAGACAGATGAAGCGCAGCAGAATCGATCTTAATCAGTGGCGCGTAACGAAGTGACCAAACCTCGCAAGCAATGCCCCGTGTGTGCACCTCTGATCAGTTCAAACAACCCGAGGACTTGTGGAGTCACGGTGACCGAGATGAATCCGCGACTGCAGATGTGCCGTGTAGGGTTCGATTCTAGTCGCTCCTTCGTCATTTTCCGAATCCTGGTTCCTACCAGGGGTCACCCAAGAGCGAACACTCGAAAGAGTGTGCCCAGTAGTGGCGCATTAGGCAGATACGGTCAGTGAATACTTGACACGGATGAGGCACTTGGTGAAAAACATGCGCAGCCTGAGAATTGGATCGCTGGTTTGTATGGTCGTTTGAGTTATCCCACGAGATTGGGGACAGAGAGCGGCTGAGATTCGTGTTGTGTCGACTTTGCGTGGCCTTCTTTAGGGTGTTACTAGTACTGGCATCTTGAGCGATTGACTTCACTGGCAAAGGTCT
>JBBPRK010000219.1:0-30677 GCA_038093075.1 Boletus patriciae | reverse complement strand
TGAGGGTCCAGATCCTTGGATGGCTTGATTGTCCACATCAACACCCACAGAGGTAAATGCCAAAGTGTTGTTATACTGGTGAATCTTCTTTTTGAATTGCCTGCAATCCTGAGGGTCATCAAAGAGATCCTGAAGAACATGTGGCCATTCCTGAATGGCAGGAAGATTGACCTGACCCTGGAGACAGCACATGCTTTGGCAAAGCAAGGACAATGAATACCAGAGTTTGTGAAGTGGAGGTTGAGGTTGAGGATCATCAGAGTCATTAGAGCTGCTAGAAGAGCTAGAGCTGGAGTCATCAGAATTGGTGAAGGTAGTGGAGCTGGCATCATCAGAACTGCTAGAGGAACTGGAGTTGGAGTCATCAGAATCGAAATCTGGAGTAAACAGATGAAGTCTTTGTGATGAATGTCTGGATACTGATAACTGAGATGAAGGAGCACCAGAAGGAGGAGGAGTAGATGATCTTATAGCAGGAGGATCAGCAGGAAAGTCAAGGTCTGCAGAGGGAGATCTTGAAGCATGATCAGGTGTAAACATTTATGAATCAGAATATTTCAATGAATGCAAATATCATAAGCAAATACTTACTGTTGTCTTTCCTGATCTTGCTCATAGTGTTCTGCTGAACCCTCATTATACTCTGCTAAGGCCTGTAAAAGCAAAGCTTGAGAAAGTTGTTGCACTTGCTGAACTGCAAGGTGCTCCTGATTTCATGCTCCTCCTCTTGTTGTTGTAATACATGTTGCTGCTCCTCAATGGTCCTTTGACGATGTAGCTCCTGTTGTCGCAAGGCTTGTTGTTGCTCCTCAGCAATCCTTTGACGATGCAGCTCTTCCCATTGCAATGCTTCTTGCTGCTCCTTAGCAATTCTCTGATGGTGTAACTCCTCTCGTTGCAATGCTTCTTGCTGCTCCTCAACAATTCTCCAGCGATGTAACTCCTCACATCGCAATGCTTCTTGCTGCTCCTCAGCAATTCTTTGGTGATGTAGCTCCTGTTGGCATAATGTCTCTTGCTGAAGCTGCCATAGCCTATAACACTCCTGTTCTTGTCTTTGTACCAGCTCATGCTGCAATTGCATTTGCTGATGGTGCTCTTGCTCCTGCTGCTGTAGTTGTTGCAATCTCTTGAAATGTTCCCAGAAGGATAAAGGGAAAGATAAAGCACATGAGACCCATGTCGCCAATACAGCCATGGTTATTGACATTGATTCAGAAACCAATTTCAGTAGGTTTGAAGATCTCGCCAATGTCGCTTCAGATGTCTCATGGACACCCGAATACAAGGCACCCAACCTTCTCCAAGGTAAACCGGGAGAGTCTTCACAATTGACAGTAACCGCCATTTGCATTGACGAAGAGGTGATGGATTGGGGCAATGACACCAACGATGGCATGGAGAGTATGTTCATACCTGTTCTTAACCAGTCTTTTCGCAGAATGTCCTTTTAGATCGGTCTACCACTAAAGGACATGCAAAAACGCAAAAGCCCAAGGTAGATAAGCGAGGAGAGGATTTTCATGGGAATCATGACAGGAATGCTGACAGCACGTAGAAACGAGGCCTGGAATCTGAAATGGAATCATGGAACTCCAATGTACCATTTGAGCATACAACTGGCTGCGTAGACAAGTCCTACTTTGACAGTGAAATCAGATACCTTTCCGGTTATGCCGTCAAAGACCAGACTATGCACAACAACAAATGGATGGTGGACTCATTGTACCGACCACTTATCCCCATTCCTTACTGACTTTGTTTCATGTGGAAAATCCACAAGACATTGTAAGACAGCTAACAGTAACATTATGTGTGTTTTGGACCAGGAACAGTTATTTGTTGGATTTAAAGCTTGTTTACACAAGACTAATTGGTCTAGTCGCCACAAGGGAGCATCTTGCCTCGCCAGCCACCTCCTTTCAAACTCCGCCTGGTGGGCCACAGAAGCTGCGCTGGAACCCCTCTTTCAGCCAGTTCTCTCCCTGCCCCACCAGATGCGCAGTTCGGCCCTCTGTATGTAGATTTCACTCATATTGTTGTCTTCCTGTCCCACCAGATCCTGTATTTTGCGCTACCCGATCCCTCCCTTATCCCCTTGCTTTACATGAGTTCCTAGTGGCTCATCATGTATGGCTGTGTCCTGCCTGGATGTATGGAGCTCCTGAGCTCCCATGCATCGTTAATTCCATTAGAGTCGCGCCACCTGCGACTCGGTTTCGCTGGCTTCACGTCTGGGTGCCTCCTGCACATGAACTAAGACCAATTGGTAGACATCATAATGGGGAGCACAACAAAACTCTTGTGCTTACCAGAGTTTATGCACCCCACATATCATATTACATCCTTTCTGTCACCACCTTGACTAAACAAGGTTTTACATGTACAATCAGAGAAAAGACTCAAATCTGGGACAGATCTGGCAATCTAGTGATTACGGCTGAACAGCTAATTCCATCAGGAACTTTGCACTGGTTTTTGTCTACAGCAATGAATCCAGGCAGCAAAGCCACCAGTATCCGATTGAACCAAGGCTACATCTTGTGGCATTACCACATGGGACATTGCTCTCGCAATGCCCTATGCCATGTGCCCGATCATGTTTCTGGTATACCGAAACTTGAAATCCCACCCAAACCTCGACCTTGTTGAGGATGCCGTCTTAGTTTATAAAGCCCACGAAAGGCCTTTCCCACCCTCTGGTTTCAGGGGGGAAGATCGCTTGGTCTGGTTGTTCCCATTGAGCTTGCAAATATCTCTGGTCCTCTGCCTCATGTTAGAAATTAATAACATGATGTAGATTTTGTAGTGGGGGTGGGGCAGGGCCAGGTTCAGAATGATCAGCAGAGGGAAAATTGTGTCTTTGATTGCGTCGCCTACTATGAGTCTGATTAAAGCCTTCCAATAAGCGAGCATTGTAATCCCCCCGAGCACCCATTTGAGGAAAGTTTTGAGGCTGTGGCGGAGGTGGCACAAATGCTTGATAAGGTAGTGGCTGAGGAATTGGTGGTTGGGGCAGGGCAGGCAGCATTGGGGGTAGAAGTGGTGGTGGTGGTGGTGGTACATTTAATAGGAGGGTGCATTTGATTCCAGTACATCTGTTGCATATCATGATGTGCAATTTGATGACAGGGTATGCCAGGCTATTGGTGAACAGGAACAGGAGGATAAATCTGAAAATCACATTTAGTTTTTACACATTCATAGTAGGTAAAAATACACTCACTTAGCATCAAGGCAGCAGGTACATTTGATGGTGGTTGTATGACAGGACGGGGATGATGACAGGATGGAGGAGAACCCAGCTGATGTTGATCATGTTCAGCCTGCTGAGCAGCATTTTGGGCATGTTGGGGGGAGGTAGGAGGAGTGGACCTAATAGAAATTTCATATAACAACACATCAATGAAAAATTCAGAAATCACATACTGAAAAGCCAAAGATTTTCAATGAAAATCCAGGTAGGGTGAAGTCCAAGGAAGGCAAAATCCAAACAGGAAAAGGTCCAGGGAAAGGTCCAGGTCCAAGGGAAAGTGTCCGCAGTAGACATGCAAGACAGTGCACTGATGAGAGATCATCATCAGACCATGTGACAGAGCGGAGGAAATAGATCCCATCAGAGCGGAGGAGATGGTCGACAATCCAGGTCAGTTCTCCCTCCACATCCCTGTTAACCCAAAAGAGTGCCTTCTGGAACAGCTTCCCCACTGTTTTGGCCTAAAGCGCACACAGTCCATGGCGAAGATAGGGGTACACGTTGAGAGCCCAGTTGAGGTAACCAGCGATGCGCTGGAAGTCCCTCAAAGGACGTCTCGTGCCGTGCAGAGCAAAGTCTCGAACAGCTGTGATGAGTTGGAGCTTGGAATCTTCTGACATGCGGTCTCATCAGGTTGGGGTTGACCTCAAAGCCAATGATGGGCAGGACATCACCAAAGACCTGCTTGCATGCCTCATGCAGCAGGCCAATGAAGTCCTATAGCTGCAGCAGTCGAGTGAGGTTCGAGGACAGCTCCTTTTGATAGCGCTTGTAAAAGAGCCTCTCTCCCCTCTCTTGGGCCGAAAAGGAGTCATCAACATAGATACAGGAGATAAATGAGATATTTGATGACAGCGATCCAACTGATGAGCGACATGAAGGCATGCCAGATGTGCTGAGAAGCGCGACCCCCAAAGACATTGCATCGGTCGACATAGCGCTTGGAGTGACTGAGCTCCTCATTCAGGCTTCCACTTCGGATGGTCTGGTCGTCTGTGAGCTCTTCCGCACCCACTGCGATCGCAGACACGTGAGTATGGGCATTCAGATGCTGGGCGACAACAGGAGCCTCGATTCCAGTTGTGGTAGGGCTCTCTGCCTCCAGGAAGGGCAGCTTTGGTATGACGCGTTGAGGTGCCTTGGTCTCCATCTCTGGCACTCAGACCCACACCAAATGAGGAGAGGTGAATGGTTCTGAGGTCGTCGAACATGGCAAACTCAGAGAGGCGAATGTGCTTTGGATTGGCTGCTTGCAGTCTGATGGCTTTGTCGAGGTCAATGACTCGAGAGTGGAATTGGGGGGCAATGGAGGCGAAAAGCGCTGACATGTACGCTTGGTAGGCAACATACTCGGAGTTTCATCCGGGCAGGGCGAAAGAGATCGCTTGGATGGTCTTCCCAAAGGCAATGACCCCGTCCCCATGGTTGGTGATGACTTAGGTGCCCTTCCAGGGGACTGGCGTCTTTGGGGTTGAATGGGGTAGGAATGAACTCGACCTTGGGTTCTGGCTCTGCTGGATTCGAGTCAGAGGAGGGGTTTGGTGCTGTGGCTGAGGTGGTGCCTTTAGGGCTCTTGAGACTCGAGGGCCCTCAACCCCTTCCTCGGGCTCATTCTTTCGAGCAGACCGCTCGATGTCGTCGAGGATGCCAATATAGGAGGATAGGGCGCTGATGAGCTCGGAATTGGAGGGTTCATCCTCTCCAGAAGTGAGGTTGGCCTGGATTTCGAGTATGGCCTCTGCCTTTGAGATTTGGCCCCTTCTGAACTGTTTGACCACATGGATGGCTCCCTGGACTGCTCCTGTGGCAAATCCTGTTGGCAAGGGGTACTCTCAATCTCCTCTGTTAACCGACTGAGAAGAGAGGGTTTGGCTGGAGGAGGAGGCATGCTGAGACATGAGGGAAGTGATGGGGAACAAAGTGACTGATTGTAGCGCAAAATACAGGATCTGGTGGGACAGGAAGACAACAATATGAGTGAAATCTACATACAGAGGCCCAAACTGCGCACCTCGTGGGGCAGGGAGAGAACTGGCTGAAAGAGGGGTTCAAGCGCAGCTTCTGTGGCACACCAGGTGGAGTTTGAAAGGAGGTGGCTGGCGAGGCAAGATGCTCCCTTGTGGCCACTAGACCAATTAGTCTTGTGTAAACTAGCTTTTAAACCCAACAAGAATGAAAAGAGACCCTTGGCAGCTTACAATCAGTCTGTACTCTGTAGTGCTATCAGAGGTCTCAGGACAACCAGCAGACACACAGGGTTGAATCTGTGAAGCTAGGTAGTAAAGACTTGATCACACTCCTTCCTGAGCAACTGATTTTCACTCTAGTCACACTGTAGCAAAGCAAAGATCAAGTGCCTAATCCAAGGACCTACACTTTCACTCAGATCCTATAACAGCATGATAGACATTAGCCCATAGAACAGCAGATATACACATACCAGCAGTCAAAGTCCCTCTCAATGGATGAGATCTCTTATCAGATGAGAGCCAGAATATGGACCTGGAGGAGGTGTTTGAAGGCATCAAGGACACTTCAGGGGCCAGATCATTGGCAAGGGCGCCTACTACGATGAGATAGGTCCCAGCAGCGCCCAGAACGAGCGCATCTTTGAAACAAACGCATGAAGTCGGAGAAATAGGCCGGGAGGCTGTATGGGCAAGCCAAAGCCATCGACAGTCGTCGAGGGCGATTTGACATGCCGGAACTATGGCGAAGGCAGCGGATATAGTGTGGAATGAGGGATGGATGGTGTCATCAGCAGCGCATGAAGCGGCTAGAAACAAGTCTGCCTGGAACCGCTATAGCTGAGTGAGAAGGTTAGCACCAGAGATCCACAAGCAACATGTCAGTCAGTGCAGTGAGTGTTCCTTCGACGACCCTCTGCTCCGAAATTCGACAGACTTGTTCTGACACGATCTACAGCTTCTTCGGCACATTTAAATTGCCTTCGACATGTCCTGACGCTTGCGATGCGCCACTTCATCTCTGGTAGGTCCGATGTCGCACCTCGAGGCTGCTCTGCTCTCTCCCCTTCGAGGTCGACGCTCGGGGACTTGGTATGTTGCTGTGCGGATTTGTCGTTTGGCTCTGGTGGTTCAGGTGAATTGTATGACCCATTTTCAAGTTGTTCATGGCGCTGACACGAGTTGTCTGTAGCCAATGTCTGCAGCATGAGTCATTGTGACCCATGGCTGGAGCCGTTTGCTCTGCTATGGTTGCTACCTCGTCCACCTTCGTATCCACCTCCTTGGACCTCTCTGCAACCCTTGACGTCTAATCGCGCAAAGGTGTCTCATCTCCATCATTCTATGGCTTGAATTTGAGAGTTAGGGACACCTGCAGCAGTGAGGATGTAGCTCCCACTAGCACACATGGAATGGCCTGCAATAAAGTGACGTAATAAGACATGTGACCCAGATAAGAACAACCAAGACTGAGAAGGCATAGACATAATTATCAGACCGAAGCCAAAACTGGGCTAAGAGACTTATGGAAAACCACAAAGGGATCAGGAGCAATTGTGCTCTTTTGACTGACAATCTAATCTTCCTCAAACATTGCATCAGTCTTGCACTGACGGATGATGAAGGCGTAGCAATCCATAGAATCCCACAAGGAGCATGGTGTTGCCAAGTGAGATAGCTCTTCGAAGATGATTATAGACATGTTTGAGATCATTGAGTGAGCAGTGATTTTTGTTGCACAGCATGGGAGAACCGCCCCATGGAAACCTTGAGCGTGCGAAACACAGGAGGAGAGTAGCTCAGCTGTACAAATGGATGGGATGCAAGTTCACAACAAATGCCAGCCAGACAGGAGTGAACAGCATGAGGCTGGATGTGATGAGACATGAAAGTGATCAACATTTAGGGTGTTGACAGTGGGGTCTGGGTCAAGATGGTGCAGTTGGCAGAAGGTTATCTAAGATAGGAGTACAGAGCGAATGAGTGCACAGGTTGAGGAGAGCGGTCATTCGGAAGATGAGGCAGTACATCAGTGATGCCATCATGGACCCCAGTCAGATGAAAAACTCGTAGGTCGATGCCTCGACGGAGGGCAGTGTCAGTTGAATGCAGGTACTACGGAGCGCAAATTGAAGAGCTGGACAGTATTGTTTGATATGGTCTGCGAACACAGCATGGCGCTGGTCCGGTGATAGGCGAGCTGCATCAAGGCGCACAGACATAGAGGGACTCGAGAAGATGGATCCCGGTTGGATGAGAGATCATCATGGGACAATGTGACAGGACGAAGGATATATGCCATCAGAACAGAGGAGATGGTCAAGGGGCCAGGTCTCAAAGGCAGAGGCCATACTCGAAATCCAAGCAAGCCTCCCTTCTGGAAAGGTTGAACCCTCCAATTCTGAGCTCATCAGTGCCCTCATATCCTATATTGCATCCTCGATGACATTGAGCGCTCTGCTCGAAAGAATCCGCCCGAGGAAGCACTTGAAGCCCCTGAAATCTCGAGAGCCCTAAAACTGCCACCTGAGCCACAGCAGCAGTCCCCTCTTCCAACTCGACCACAGCAGACTCAGAACCCGAAATCGAGTTCATTTCTACCCCATCCAACACCAGAGGTGCTCGGAATGCCGCTCAGATGACTCAGAGTCCGAGGATGCGGAAGAGGGGTCGAAGAAGCGCTTCGAGCTAAGCTTGAGCCAGAAGTCCAGCAGTGTCTCGACCTCCTTAATGACTGGGCCTCAGGTCCCACCTTTGTTGTCAGAAAGGTTCTGCTCTGTCCATGATGTTCGGACGTCCCCCTGACCAGTGAGTGGCTCATATGCAGTCAACTGTGCCAAAGTCCTTGCAGCACATGACTACCTCTGATGTTCAGGTTGAGATCTCAGAGATTCCAGCTCTCGATTCAAGTTCCAAGCAGTCCAAAGCCATCACCAATCATGGAGACTGGGTCATTCTCTTTGGAAAGACCAATGAAGTGTTTTCTTTCACCCTGCCAGGTTAAAACTCTGACAATATTGCCTGCCAAGCATACATGTCAGCACTTTTGACTTCCATTGCCCCCTCATTCCAATCTTAAGTCATTGACGTCAACAATGCCATCAGCAGCCAATCAAACCTACATTCACCTCTCCTCATTTGGTGTGTGGGTCCAAGTGCCAGAGATGCAGACCAAGCCAGCTCAAAGCATCGCACCAGACTGCCCTTCCTGGAGGCAGAGAGCCCTGCCACAACTGGAATCAAGTCCGGTGAGCCTGTCCTCAGTCAGTATCTGCATGCCCATACTCACATGTCTGCGAATGCAGTGGATGCAGAGGAGCTCACAGATGACCAGACCATCCTGATCTGTTCGCTATCACTAAACCTTACTAATGTCAACCACTTTGAGGCCATTGTCTCCAACTATCACAAGCAGGCCTTTGTCCAGTTTGTGTGTCGAGATTAAGAATGCAGATGAGGCAGCCTTCTTGCAGGAGATAATGGACAGGGTGGTCAAGCTTGGTTGCTACTTCCAGCCCTTTGGCCCAGGCCTGTTGCCAGGAATGTACAGTTACTTAGTGCATAAGCCCCCTTCATGTAGTGCCAAACCTGGATCCAAGCAGGCAGTCTGAAACTGTCTTGTGATCAGTCACAATGCTTGTCAGTTTGCTCTCAACAACATCATTTTGTGCAAGGACATCGCAGGAGTCACTCTGAATAATGTCGAAGATCCAGGTAATAATGCCCTTTGCTGTCTTTGACAGTGGGAGCCTCATCTCGACCTTCATCCTCTGGAAGGCCGATGTTTCAGAGGACTACAAGCACATGCATTAGCATCCACTCTGGCAGATCATGCAGGTCGTCTCCTCTCATTGCAAGTGCTATGTGATCGGATGCAATGTAAAGCTTTAGGGGTTGCGCGCATCACAAGGTGGCTTTTCTAAGTTCAACTGCCCCATGCTGGGCAACAACCTCTGGTGGGAGATCTCTACAGCCCGCAAACTCTACGGAGACTTATTTGACGGCGAAGATTCACTCGATATCTCTCTGTTGCACCTGCCTGCGGTGTTTGATCCCCCCAGTAATTCTCAGCAGGAGTGCGGTTCCAGCAGCTAAAAAACAGCGAGAGGGTGGCAGGCAAATGCAGCTTGTGTGATGGTGCTGAGGCTAGGCTGTTTGAAGGCCACCACCCCAGCTTCTCATGATACTTACCCCACCAACACAGCAATCTGTAGCGGTATTTGTTGATGCGTCTTAATCTTGATGAACTGGGAGTAAAGTTCCCTCTGCTGTCTACATGAAAGAAGAGAAGATCCCATTGTATAAAAATGCAAGCTCCTGTCATTTCGCAAATCACAATTACCCGAGGGCAGCGCACCAATGTGTAAGTTGGTGCAACACTTACAGAACTGCAACCAATGTCCTAATGGAGTGGGAGAATGACCTCAAGATTTATATCTAGTTTCCCTTACTGACTTCAGATCAGAACTGTCCTCGCTCGATGCCATATGAAAGCGACTTCGGGCTAAGCGGAGAACAGCCCGAGGATCCATTCGACCTCTCCGAGCAGCTCGTTCTGCTGGCAAGTGGGGGTAGCAGTTCTAACAGCAAACCCATATTACTTCCCTCCACATGATCCCTACACTCAATTATTCCCACAAGACCCATTCTCCATATATACAAACTGGAATGTACTAACGCATGCTTACTCCGGCAGTCTCACATGCTACCCTACTGATGATTCATGTCCAACTCAGATGCGGAGCAGGGGACACCCAAATGTGGCCCCATCCCCATTCTATGGCTTCTGGCCCCACCAACCCAGAGCCCAAATGGCAAATCGCTCTGGTGATCCTGGAGGAAACATAATCATGGTAAGCAATACTTGTTGTTCTTTATACATTCACCATTACTGCTGCACTCAAGGACTCCCAGGAAGGCTATAACATGCCTCTTGATGTCAGTTGTGCACAGTGGCGAGGCGACTATGTCTGGTTTACAAGACTCATCAGTGATTAGTGAGGTGAGGGAGGATGTAGTTGTATGTGAATCGCTTGAGGACAGGCCAGCCTTAGGTTGTGATGTATCATGCCTTGTAGTCATTATCTCAAACTTCATCGTCTGATTATCCATAATATGTGAGAGTCTTATCCAAAGCTGGTATAGTTGGCAAGCTATACTTGACCCTGTCATCCCAAATGGAAACAATTTCTTTTTCATCAGGCAAGAAGGGTAGTAAGTGATTAGCCCTAGGACTCAGCTAACCCAAACCGGCTTGCAGATGTGAGGCGATGGGGTTTTCGTGCAGACTTTCTTCTGTCTCAGCTTGAACTATACTAACTCGCTACCCAGTTGCGCTTGTTTCTACACTGGACAGTGTAGGAGTGAGGTGTTGGCGCAGTTATGCTGCCAGCTTACCCTCATCACATGGTGTCACCTTGCCTGGGCACTACTAGCCAGTTCACAGATATCTCCAGCAAGGTTCCTTACCCTTTCCAGTCCAGGCCACTGGGAATATTGTAACATAAGTGGTTCAGTGAAACTATCCCTAGCATGAATAAGCTTTCACTAAAGTACCTTGATCATCAGAGTTCTCATATAGTGTTGGTTGGTAGACCTGCAACCTGTGCTATACCCTACTATGGTAATTAAAACCATTGCACGTATGGTCAAGCAGGGAACAAAGTCAGTGTTTCCCAAGTTTGTCAGTTGAATCAATGTACAGATTGATCATATCCAGTACATTGATCACTTGAGTGTCAGGTTAGCAATCTCAATAAATAAATGTGGCCCATGCCTTTTTCTACCCTGTCCTGTTGTTCCAGTGCCTGCCAGCTCAGAACTCTTCAAAAGAAAATTGAAGTTATCTGGAGACAGGAAATTTATAGTCTCCCTTTTGAATCTGGTGTTGGCCTTCCTGCTAGCCCAATTCAGGAGAAAATCAATGGAAATCATGCACTGCATCGAATTCATCACTAACATCTGTGTTTAATCATTGCAGAATTCCAACAACACCATGTTTGAGGGGTAATAAGGTCTGAAATACAAAAAACCTGTCATCACTTGAAAACTCCTTATATATTCTGAAAAAGTGTGATGGGGCAGCAGCCACGAGGGCAGCCCTCAGGAATATTGATGGGAAATCATTCTTGAAATACAGTACCTATTCAATGATGATCAGATGGGTAGTAAAATGGTTGAAATGGTAACATCACCCATTTTTTGACAATCTGATGGAGGGCCTTGTATTTGCGGAAGAAACTAAATCCTTTGCCACTGCCTCTCGCATGAACCCAAGAGCAGGCCTGGTCACAGAAAAGAGGATTGGAGTGAATCCCAGTGTGGTGTCGAGAATGGCACATGATGAATAAACGATGTGGCTGACAACATCCTGCATGGCATCCATCATTCCACAGCTATAAACTGGGTTAGCCAGCAGTAAGAGGAAACATAAGATGTGCCATTTTTATGATTTCATCAGTAAAATCTTGCACATATGTTTGTGGCAACGAACTGGGGCAGCATATTGCCCTGTTGAAAGATAATATTGACTGTTGAAGCATCCAAGATAATGAGCACAGCAAAAGCCCAGTAAAATGAACACTCTTCAGACTGATCTTGGCTAAAGACGCTCATACAATGATGAGCTTGCCCATGATCAGAGATCACAGCAATGTGAGCAGGGCACTATCACTATTGGTCTTACAACAGCTTACACTGTATGGGGCAAGTTATTTATCTCCAATGTAGTCACTCAAGAATAACTGCTGTACTATGAGGCCAAAATGAGGTGTCACATATCTAAGCTACTATATGAAACCAAGGTTTCAACAGTTATTTGGTGAGTCAGGTGGTAATATTATTATCACCCCCCTTGATGTGGATCAGGCTAATGTTGTGGAATCATGGATAACAAGCAAGTAAGCTCTGTGTGGCCCTGGCAGAATCACCCTTAGACCCAGTGTTGCCTGTTGAAAACATGTACATCATGACATGGAGGTTGTAAAAATACACAGTTTAAGAAGCCTGAAATTCATTTCCCCCTCTCATTGTGCTTTTGTGGAGGGATACAGGGAATCATGGCATTGTTTATCTGGTGGGATGACAACCCCAGACACAGGAATGGAAACTTGAATATCCACCTGGATGGCATACCAGTGACAATGTTCTATTGGCATAGCACATATATATATGCTAACTGAGTCCCTGTGATTTGGTTAACTTTGATGTGCCAATAGAATAAGTATAAGATGAGTCATTTATATACATCATGGAGTCCCCAGAATTCATGACATACCACCAGATGGACATTGAATACTATTGATGATCATTCCCACAGGCTTTTGAGCCAAGATTCTCTGAATCAAATAAACAGCATCTCTTGGGCCTTAATCAAATCACTTTGCAAATCCAAGTGAGTGTTCATTCTGAGGAGACCTTGTAGTGACCCTCCCATGTGATGGACACCTTGGTGATGATATACATGTAGGCACTGATTACATACTGAAAAGGCTCAAGCTGCATTACCATGCAGCTCATTCAATCACATGAAAAATGAGGCAGAGTGGCACTCTCTCCTCCTTCCCCTTCTATCCCACTCCCTCCCTGCAGTGCCTGTTAGTAGTACTACTACTAGATAAAAGTACATCGCACATCTGCAATAAATCACATTTGTGACATCTGCTGATGCCAACCTCTTGCTTTCGCATAAAATCCTCATATTTTGTTCCCTGGTCTTATGTTCTATCTCAGGGTATGTTTGAGTTGGAGTAAGCAGTCTGACTGAGTCTGAATCAGAATCATTAGTGCTTCAGCTTCACAGGTTGAAATCATAGAGCACCTTGACTAGTTCTGTCCAGGGTTGGGTTGGTTTGCTGATGTTCCTAAAAGAAGGATATCAGAGCATATTTCCATGCAGGTACAGTACAGTACACTTCCTTGTCTCTGCTTTGCAACATAACAGTCCATTTATGATTCAAAAGGAAAGTGCAATGTGCAGAAATCAAGAATTGGTTTGGCTTGAATAATAGGAATCTTATGAGCATTATATATAATATTACTACATGTTTAAAAAGAGCACAGACAGCTCTTGAAGACCAAAAGCACCCTGTTACCATCTTCACCAATCCAGACTATCTTTCAACATGTTCAAGGTCCAGGTCCAATGCAACTACTGCTTAGCCTGAGACATGAAACCTAGTAAGTTGTTTTTTGCACATTAAGCAAAAAATGCTTTTAATGAAAAAACTCTTATGAATGTTGGCATGCTGGTCCACCATAGACTTGGGGGCACCTATAGTTGTAAATTATCCATCCACTTCTTGATAACACATTGTAAAATACTATTCTATCTTTACAATATATTTGTATATTGATAACTCTGTTATAAATCAGGACTTGATTTAGTTTGCATTATTGTACCAGTAAGTTATCATTGTTAATAAGGTCATACTAATTATTTAAGATTCATGTTTGTGATTATTGTTAGATTACAAATGTACACTATATGTAACTGTTACCTGTTGCAATTGCGCTTTGGAACCATGACCATAGCCCATTGTGGGATAGATGGTAGGTGAAAGGGGGGGTCCGGGTCCACTGTGTGGGTCCATTAGTAGCTTGGATGAGGAACAGATGGCAGGCATTGAAGTTCAGACTCCGCTTGATTTGGGCCATTCTAGACATGCATTCAGAACTGTGTCAGGACAAACACCTGACTAGGCATGAGTGCCCCTATTGTCCTAATCATCACTCATTGAAATTACTTATCATCAATGTCTCATTAAGCACTAAACAAGGGCCTATACCAGGCCACTGCACCCACCTATCATGCTACATCATCTGCCCTCCACCATCCCTGCTTGTCCTTTTGAGTTGGCTTTGTGCTGCTTGAACCTACTGTGTGGTCTGACTTCGTATTGTACAGAGTATGTACATTTCTAGACTTTGTGTCCATAAGGTCACCCTGTGGCCAACTTGTATCAAATGACAGTAGGATTGAAGACTTTTTGAAGTGTTTTGTCTGCCCTTCTTGCCTTTCCTGGATTATGCTACCAGCATTGTGGGGTTTACTTGGTGTGCTGTCAACTTCCCATTCAGTGTGCTAATTATTACTCATTGTTAATTCTTGCATGCCATTGCAAAGCACACTCATCCTCATCCTCTCCTGATTCTCATCTAAGTGTGTACTGTATAGAACAAATTCAGAACCTCAACCTTGCCTCATCATTCAGTCCTGTAGATTGGTCAAGAAGTCCTTTTGGATGTCATCTGACCTCCTTGACTCAATATGTTCCTTTGCATGATGATAATCATTCTGCCACATATCTAGAGAGACTATCAATACTTCCTACTCTCCCTCTATCCACTCATGAATGGAAGCTGTAATATCTGCAGTCCCCAGTATAAACAAGCTGTTGAGCATAGGCTGTGGGGCAGTACCATTGATAAAGCTACCCATTCTTGGTGAGTGCTTAAATAGATCATTACTGATGAGGTGTTGAAATAGCCTAAAAGTGAAGTGAAAAGTGCTAGTTTTCTGAGCTTCCTTGAGAAAGTTCATGTCTTCTAAGAGGTTCTTGACACTATCACTATGTGATTTCCTCCTGTTGCCTTTGGGGATTATACTATTACCCACTTTAGGTCCTTCAAAGTTTGGCCAATGGCTGCTGTGGGTGATCTGCTAACCTTATCAATTGGTGACTAATAAAAACTGGTAAGTCCATGATCTGTACATTTGTATTTGAAATCAACTTACTGTGGTGGTATAGCTATGTAAGATTAAGTTGGACAGTGCTACCAATTCTCAAATTGCCAGAATCGGTTAGTTGCTGGCTTTTAACAACTGCTGAGGACAACTCATGTGCCTTATCAATCGACTTCTAATCAGCACACAGTCCATATATGTGGCTGTGGACTTACTGTGATGGTATGTAGTTGAGATCTATTTGATGGGGTTTACTAATCCTGTCAATCTGAGTTCTGGAACTGTTATAGTGACTGAAAAATATTGAGGGCCTGGAGAGGGAGGGGAAAACTGTTGTGAGTTCTGCTCATTGAACAACTGATGATCCAAAATGTGGAAATACTGAAGGCTTGGAGGGAAGGGGGATAGTGTTTCAAGTTTTGCTTGTTGAACAGTCGATGATCTGAAAAGGGAAATGCTGAGGACCTAGAGGGGGATGGGGATGCTGTTGTAAGTTCTGCTCTTTGAACATTTGATGATAGCCAGATGGAGTGCTGTGATTGTGCTCATATCCTTCAGGCTACATCATGACATAGCATTAGGAAATGAAACAAGTTTAGTATGAGCGGTGATCAACAAGATATAGATTGTACTTGAGAAACTGCCTGGGCTATCAACATTGGAGTGAAGACAGACTTGGACTTGGACTTAGAGACTTGATATTCTTACTATCATCTAAGCTTGGGCTCTGATCATATTTTTAGCCTGCAAATGGATCACATAACCATGGAATCATCAATACCACACTAGTAACTCACATTGCTAATATAAAAACTGTCATGGGTGCTATTACAGGCAAGATGGCACTACTACTGGCAGACCAGGCTTGGTATGCACAATACACTCCTTCTGGAACATCATTTTCATCCAAGTCATCAGAGTTAGACTGCCTTTTCATGGTGTGTTTGTCAAATGGATTCACACCATGCCTTTTGAATGAATTTTCCCTTTATTCTACATATGAGCCAATCACTTCTTGTATCTCACAAATGTGTAAATTGGAAGCTGTCAACATTCCTATGCATGGACAACTTGATAGTGCTGTCCCTGGGCTTCAATGCCTGGTAAATGGTGCCCATTAAGCACATGCTTGATGATTTGAATATATTCTTGACTGACTGTGAGGTCTCTGCTCTGTTGCTTGCACCTAAGAGGTCACCCACACGGATTATGGTCCCAGTAAACATGGGTTCCAATGATGCGTCTAGTGGCAATGGATTGGTAAGTGATGATCAGACCTGCAGGCCTGACCACGAGATGCGGAAGAAGGCATACTTGGTGATGGAAGTGTTGGTGATGTGTCTGTTATATCTATACTAATGGCTCGTTCGGGTTTACCATGAAGGTTGATAGCCAGTGTGCCGTGTGCTGTATGTCAAAATGTTCATATAATTATTAGTGTTCATTGTTGATGCTATAGTATTGTTTGTGAGTTCTCATTGATTATGTTGAGTGAGAACTGGCAGTATAGTGCTTGTGTTCATTAAGGTATTGTAGGTCTGTTGTTGTGCTTGTTAAGATTGCTCATTGGATATTTGTGGTTGCTGTTGACTGGGTGTTACTTTGTGGTTTGCCTTTTGTGTGTCATGTTCACACTGTTGAACATGGACTATATTTTGTTAAAATCTGTCCAAGATGTGTGAGTATGCTTATCATACAGTACCTGTGCGGCTTACAGTGCATGTGGCGCAAAAAGTGTGAGTGGATACTGTGTCCCTAGTGTTGATCCCATGGCTGACATGAGCATCAATGCTAGATATCATTTGCATGTCGTGCTGTTGTCCCCACATGATACCAGCAAGGAGGGTAAGCCCAATACTATCATGATTTACATTCTGATGTGCCTGTTCATTTCCATTTGTTGTTGATGGGAATGCCTTCCATATACATGGAGAGATGCAGTAAGTCTGTGGGGTTGATAGAGGGTGGGTATCATGAACTTTGGAGTTTCCTTGTCCTTTAACCAAGCTAATACTATTTAATACTTGATTGTTTATGAAGTTTATTGTACCACATACCTTTGGCTTTTGGACCACCACCGTGAATCTTGTGTGGCCTCGAAATTGACATGAGGTTCTGTTGATAGGATACCATACATGGTTTTAATAATGTTGTGTGGAAGTGCATGCTTGATCGGTTGAATATTCTGCTTGAAGTGAACTACACAGACCTGAAAGAATCGCTGCAAGTGATCATAATGATTAAGGTCTCACATGTGATGTTGAGGCTCATATCTACATGGCCACCAGTTATCTCTACAAAGCTCTATACAAAACCTCCCAAGTCCTGTGAGAAAGTTAGATCTTGAGGAGATACTGAACAAGATGAAATCTACCTAGTGCTTGCCTCTGATGTCCATCTGTAATAACAGACTTGATGCCAATACTATGGATATGAAAAATTGGACCAGGATTCCAGTATCCTGTCTTGCTATGTTGAAGATGCGGCGGAACAGGATAGCATGTGCACCCTCCAATTGCAACATTGTAAATGCATGTGCTAAGACAACAGCTATAGTTAGTTAGAATATGTTCTGTCATGAGCCTGAAAATAAATTTACATCTTTGGTGCACATTGTCCCAACCTTCTATTTCAAACTCTTGCCATCCACAGACACGTTTAAATGACGTGTCGATTGATATTCTCTTGGCCTGCCCGAGGAGTAACGGCATTCGGGCAGTCATGCATATGATGAGCTGGAACTTGTCATCACCAGGAATATTGTACCACTCCATACATCATAGATAGTGGTAATCGAGCAGGAGGGACTCCTGTTCACTCATGAGTAGTTGCACACCTGTAGAACATACATATGAACAACAGAGATCAAAATACTTATAATGGAATATACTATGGAATCCAGCCTGTGGGGGAAGTTGGAGGTTTGTAAAACATTAATAAGGCAGCATAAATGATCAAGGTTGGCAAGGAACAGGTGAAGATCATGTGCAGACGGGTCATGTTCATAGCTCGTCCATCCAAGAGCATGCCAGAGACCATGCATAAACCTAGAGTCCAGGGCCAGTCGTTGGGGCGTTGTGTCTGTAAGTTTCCATTCCAGGCGCAGTAAAAGCGACTCAAGGCAATCAATGATTTGTGGTGGTGGTTGTCTTGACTCTTGAATATACAATACTCAACGGCAGCTCAGCCTGCTTGGTCCGCTCAGTGTTCATATTGTTCTGAGCAGTATTTTCAGCTGGATGGAGCAGCATGGGCTCATCTTTGAGTGTTTCTATGTGCTTGTCTCTGGTCAGCCAACTGCAGCATGTTTTATCAACAAGTTCAGTTCGTGACATACTGTGGTGCGCTGCCACCATGTAGATAATAAGTGCGGATTCTACCATACATTTTCCTTCTACAGTGTTTCCAAATCTTTACTCACCTCATCTCTAGTCGACTTAACCAAGATCCATATGATGACAATGTTAGAATGTACTTACGAGCCCATTCTGACTTTAACATGTAAGCCATTTCTTCATCAATTTAACTTCCACACTGATCTCGTCAGTTGGCAACCCTGGTATACTGGCTGTGCTTTTGCGATGGCACCGCTGTATTGCTCGTGATCCAATCTTGTTAAAACATACTGCACCATTTGTTGGTGGGTACTTCAGTATTCATGTTTCAATGTATGGTGGTATCAAGCAACTTCATAGTGCTTTACCACCCCCATTCACACTAGTTCAGTCTGCATCTTATCATCCTTATCATCACCATCGTACAAGTAAGTTGCAAAGATTGTTAATCTATGAATTATCAACTAACTACAATAGGTGTATCTCTTAATCAAACCATGACACTTTGATCAACAGCCAATCAGATACCATGTTGCAGGGGCTCAGTGGGAGTCTCACCTATTGGTCCAATTGCTGGGCCATTAAGATTGATGGTGCAAGTCCCAGGAGAGTTCAGCGAGCACGAGACACAGAACTTGGATGCTCTGTGAATTGGACTCGGGATAAGTCAGGACGACATGGGCCCTCTGTTCGAAGGGTGTGACCATTGTGGGAAGAAATTCATGTGAAGTGTGCTATGTGTACACACATCTGGCAGGTAGTGGAGATGATGACAAACAGTGACAAAGTGGTTTTAAGGGCGAAAGCCACAGTGGGAATTCTTTTTTGGAGTATGAGCTTATATATGATGTGGACATTATATATATATTTTCGTTTGTTTATTTTGGTTGGGGGGTCTCGGCAGTCTCTGCTCATGTTACCATTACGGTATTACATGGACTTATCTTTCTTCTCTACATTATAGCCAATAATAACACCAAGTGATAACAAGCAACCTAGAACTCTCTGGACATATTGTGACATTACATACATGGCACATGCTTCTTTGATTATGTAAGCATTCCAAAAGCGACCACTACTCCCATCAAATGACCATATTTGGGTATATCTGATATTGTATTTTGGCAGACAGCTTGTCAACTTCACTACACATGTTTCCTTGCCTCTGTGCAAGTCTAATATACCTGGATGGGTACTAGCATGCTATGGCATAGGCCGCTCTCCAACACCCCTTCTGTGTGCCAGGGACATAGGATCTATAATAGGAGCACATTTTCCATATTGTAGATTACACTCTTTTATAGGGCAGGAACCAAACAAATGCAAATTCTGTGATGGTGGACCTTTGCATTATATCCCTACCCATCTGCCATTGACTTCCTGGCACTCTCAGACCATTGTGGAAGCCTGAAATAATCAAAGAAACATCTGGGAGGTGTGGGAAAAAGAGTGGTCACTCAGGAGACTTGTCACAACAAATGAATAACACATATCATAACAGATACTTTTGAATGTTCCATGATCCTTGTGGTAGTCCCATCAGTACATTTGTGGGGATCCCCTAACCTCTATGTGATTCCCACCAGCACCTTTATGGAAATCCACTAACCTCTATGGGAATCCCTCCATCTCTATGGGATTCCCACCAACATCTTTGTGGGAATCCCATCAGCACCTTTGTGGAAGTCCCTTGACTACTGTGGAATTCCCATTGATATGTTCTGGAAGTCCCATAATGCTTGTGGGGGTCCCACCAGTATCTTTATGAGAATCCCTTGACTTCTGTGGGATTCCCATTGATACTTTCTAGAAGTTCCATAATTCTTGTGGGAGTTCCATTAGTGCCTTTGTGGGAATCCCTTGATTTCTATGGAAGTCCCATTATCTATATTGGACTCTATTTGCTTGCATAATGAATCATAACACATACCATATATGGTGTTGTAATATAATATATTACTACTAGTTTGAAATGCTTACATAATGAACAAAGTGTGATTACAATTATAACCTATACTATATATGGTATTGTAATATAATATTATTGCTAGTTTGGAATGCTTATATAATCAACTGATTTGATTAAAGATATAATATTTGATCTTAATTATCTATTATAAATAATATTATCACTTTCCATTTTGGAATGCTTACATAATCACAATCCAATTTGGTCATAATTACATGATTTCTATCTTATATTTGATTTTAATTCCTAATTGTTCATGTTATTATTATTTTGGCATGCTTACATAATCATTTTCCCACATGAATAACAAATCTTTCCTAAATTGGTTAAAATACTTCTTATATAAAGTGTTTATATGAGTGTGGGACTCCCACATGGATGACAAATCATTACCAAATTGACTAAATATGATATTGGAAATCCTAAAGACATTTCATTGTGGAACTCCCACCATGCTTGGTGATGGGAGTCCCACAGCCATAGTAGGAATTCCACAAACTATATGGGAAATTTGGTAATGGCCCAAAATGGCTAAATAACCATTTTTCACACTGGGGAAAAAAAGGGGTGAGGATGCCCTGAACATTCCCATATAAAAACAAGCTATTAGCTTCAACTTTGCTTAGAAAAGTTACAGCTAATAGCTTGTCAAAAGTGGTCGCCTGAAGTGGATCTAGTGCTCTTGTTCAAGTACATAAGCACTTACTTGGTGTCACTGTTGAAATTAATTGGAGGTAGCCAAGAAAAAGCATTGAAATGAAACAGACTGTCTTGCATAAGTGTGCAAGTAGCCTGAAGGACTTTACAAGCCTATAATATATTAGTAATGTTTAATACTTGGAAAGGTAACAACCATGCATTTACCAATATGGCAATAGATTTAGGAAGTTGCACTGGTATTGTGTTAGTCCCTTATATACAATTGAAAACAAAACAAAAACTACCAGTTTGTTCTGGTGAACATAGTTTCCACCACTCAACAGCATTCCTGGAGGTCTTGTCTAGCAAGGAAAAGAAGAGATCACCATTCGAGGACTGATTGATCTGTTGCTTTTTTGATTCCAAGAGACTCCTCAAGAGATTGACCGCAAAAGGACCAGTGATGGAGGAATCAGAAAGTAGTGTAGGTTTTTCTTCAGCACCACAAAAGATGCCAACCAGGAGTCTAGCTTCAAGTTCAGGATAGATAAATAAGTTGAGCTCTTTCCTAAGTTGCTCTGAGGTAATTGGAGCAGGAAAAGCAAAGAAGTCCTCAAAAAAGGTGATGAAGGCTATATTTGGCTAGTCATACATCAATAAGTATTTACACAGATTGACTTACCAACAGGAGTAGAGTTCTGGATGTCTTGGAGGGACTGTGAATTGTTAAAGTAAAGAGCTTCTAACTTTACCCATAGGAGTTTTCTTGTAGATTCTATAAAATGTAAGAACACTAGCAAGTTCCAGAAGAAGAAACAGAATAACAAAATTACCTGAGATAAGAAACTTGGACAAACCTGAGAAAATAAAAATATATTAAAGTTTATTATGATGTTAGAGTATAAACTTACACATATTGATAGGATGGGAAACATTCTTTTGGTGTCTTTTGAAGGCAGAAGCTGCAAAATCAATTGTAGGTAAAGCATCAGACTAAGCTAGTAGACTTGCACCATTGGGGACAATCTGTTGCATAAGCTCATTAACAAGCTGCATGTAGATGTTAGAGGATGATGATGAAATGATGGAAGTAGAATGCTGTAATGCATAGGAAAGGAAGTTTTCCTGTGGTAAAGGCTCAAATACTATAAATATGATAGTTTAGAATTAATGAAGATAATACAATCACTCACTAATAGAGGTTGCAATTGCAGATGAGACTGACTTCCTAAAAGTTGAGAGTTCTCCACAAATGTATGGATATTTGTATTGTCCTAGCTTGAAATGTCATATTGCAATTTTGATGCACTGATAAATATACATCACTTACAGAAGTATGTATAGGCTTGGTAATAGCCATGGCTGGATCAATGATAAATCTGTAAGTAGAAAAATATAGTTAGAGTGATATGATAAAGATAATATACATACCTGATTGTTCACCTCTTATCCAGAGGTTTGCTGGTTTTGCTGGGAGAGGGCTGCATACTCATGGATTTGACCTCCTTGATCTGAAATAATGTTCTATGGTTTTGAAGGCAAAGAACTGTCAGTATGTTGGGTTTGAGGGTGATGTACATCCCTGATGAGGGTTCTCCTCATATCCAAAGGTTTGCTGGCCTTGCTGAGGGAAGGCTGCATACTCATGGATTTGACCTCCCTGATCTGAAATAACTTGGGTGTGGTTTTGGAGAACAGGAATTGTCAGTATGGTGGGTTTGATGGTGATGTACATACCTGATAAGAATTCTCCTCATGTCCAGAGACCTGCTGGCCTTGCTGGGGAAAGGCTGCATACTCATGGATTTGATCTGAAACAATGTTCTATGGTTTTGAATGAAAGGAACTGTCAGTACAGTAAGCTTGATGGTGATGTACATACCTGATGAGGAATTTCCTCATATCCAGAGATATGTTGGCCTTGCTGAGAGGAGGGTGCATGATCATGGACTTGATCTCCCTGATCTGATATCATGTTCTATGGTTTTCAAATTAAAAGAACAAGAATAGCACTACCAAGCTGGTACATTAGCTACCAATAGAGAGGTTTCTATTTTCATTTCAAAATGAGATGAAATTGAAATACATATCATGTTATACCATGAACAGTGCTTGCCAGTGATGGAGACATTGCCTGGGCAGAAGCCATTGCCTTTGAGTTTCTCATCTCCATCCTCACTCAAATTGTCCATGAGCCTACACACATCATTGCTTACGGTGACAACATCAGTGTCATTGACAGCTGGTGGTCAGGTTGATACTGAAATAGAGAGATTAACAAGGTTTTAAATAAATCCACTCTCTTGTGGCTGATAGTGACAATCAAATCTTGGGAGTTCATACAAAATACATTCCTGGCCTCAATAACCCAGCAGACAAGCCATCTAGAGGAGTCTACAGACATGAGAGCCTCCTACTCCCTCCTGTCCCCATCTCTCAGCATTTCCAGGGGATTTCCGTTGACTTTGCTGTGCCCATCACTCCTGCTGAGATCTGCGCCCTTGCAGATCATCATCTCAAATCTCCCACCACTAAACGTATTGAGCTCCTTAAGCTCAAACAAGAGGCAAGAGAACAAGATGAGCATCTCTGTGCAGAGCAAGATGAGCTCATCCACACCCCACTCTTTGAACATTGTGCCACCCCCCTCCAGCTTCATGGAGATTTAACACCACCCTTGCAACCGCACCCTCCACCCACAAACCCTGACCTTATAAGCCCTCCCTCGCTCCCACCCCCTCCCCTCTTCACCCTCACTGTTTAGCTCATTAATATCTTCCTCTCTGGCTTTCCAACGTGTTCACCCCCCATGCAACATCCTCTGACCATGGATTTCCCCTTGATGACTCAGAACTTGAACGAGTTCTGTTAGTCATGGGAGCCTCGCTAATGGAATTGACATGAGAGCTGTATGGTACTGGCCTACTCATCTTCTATGTATATTGCAATACCAAGAACATTCCTGATGGTCAGCATGGCCTCATCTCCCAAAATCTCCTTGCCACTTTCGTGTCCAGCTGTGCAGGCGCTTACTTGGGCTCCACAATATCCAACTATGCAACCACCCTCAGGGCCTGGCATATGCTCCATGGATTGGAGTGGAAGATCTCAGATGCTGAATACAAAGCCTTACTTGAAGGGGCAGCTCATCTAGCCCCCGCTTCCTTGAAATGGCCTAAGAGAGCTCCTTCCATCCTAGATATCCTAGAGCGCTTCCTCCTCCTCATGGATTTAAACGACCTGAGGGACGTAGCAATTTTTGTATGCTTTGTCTGTTTGTTTTTCTCCATTGTGAGACTAGGAGAGTTCACAGTCCCGGCCATATTGAAGTTCAACCAACTGTACACATAACTTGTCTTCATGCAGAATCCACCACCAACCACGAGGGTCTTCCAGTGATCAAGTTCAAATTTCCCTGCACCAAAACCGCATTGAACGGGGAAGACGGTTTTCTGTACCCCACATCCAACCAGGTCCCCTACCAACCCCAGAGTGGCACTAGACAACCACCTCGCCATCAACAGAGTGAGTGCACAGTCACACCTTTTTGCATGGAAGCACCCTTCCAGTCTGAGACCTCTCTCCAAAAAGGAGGTCACGAAACACATAGAAGCCATGACAAAAACCCAAGATGACCTTCCAGACCTCAAAGGTCACAGTTTTTGAATTGGAGGTACCCTTTTCTAATTATTAAAGGGAGTCCCTTTTGACATCATAAAAACCCTAGGCAGATGGTTAAGCGAATATTTCACACTCTATTTGAGATACCATGCTCTCGTCCTTGCACCTTTTCTACAACACCACCCAGACGTCTTGGAGAATTTACAATGCTACATTCTCCCCCCTATTAGACAGTCCTGCTGAGTAAGTCCTCACTCCTACAGTACTTATGGAGTTTCAAGCCTCACCTTGATGTGTTGCTCACTCCTAATCTTTGGGTCCACAGCTCGGCTTGCCTGACAGGTTTCAGGTCCCGCTTCAGGCTGGAAAAACCTTTGGTTTTTCTCCCACACCCCGTTTGTTCCTTCTCATTCATACATTCACCATCTCCTTGTCCCTCTCATCACAACAGCTTGTATACACATAGACAGACTTGCTGCCCAATGATATACTTGGGCACTGCCAAGTAGCTCTTATTGGCATTGACCTTCATTTGGTCTTGTGCCTGTTTCATATTTTCTTTGATGCCTTCTAATATGTCTTTCATCTCTAATGGGAACTTTTGAGCTGCTGGGGCTCTGTTCAAACTAATGGGTTCAATTCCCAATTCAGGAAAGATATTACCATGTCACATCAAAGGGTAACTTTTTGGTCAAAGTGTGTTTTTTGGTGTTTATAGAGAATTGGGCGATTGGTAGCCAGGTGCACCATGAGTCCTGGTTCTCAAAGCAGTGTATTCATAAGAAATTACCAATCTCCTTATTGACAATCTCTGTTTGTCTGTCTGTCTGTGGATGAAAGAATATCGATAACTTAGTGGTGATATTGAGGGCCTTGTTAAGCTCCTGCATAACTTGTGCTGCAAACTGTGGGCCTTGATCTGATGCGACAGAATGTGGAAGGCCATTATGCTTCCATATGTTAGCCAAGAACAGCTTTGCTGTGTCAAGGGCCAAACATGTTTTTGTGCAAGTGATCAATGACCATCAAGATTAAGTCATAGCTGTTACGATCGCTTTTTTGACTTTTTCCTTACGCTTCATTCCTTTTCACTTGACTTCCCCACGCCGTTCCTCTCTACTACCGGAAGGGGGTACTCGTCGCTTTTGTTCCTGTATCACCTCGGACTCCTATCTCCTCCGATCGGTTCTCTCGCGCCGATTACGTAGTTCCTTTTACTCATCGATTCCATCATGTTCTCTCTAGTTCTACGCTGACGCGTCCCTTCGATTAGGGTAGGCATTATTTGGTCCGTGCACCTTCTCACTTCTCTATATAAGTCTACGTACCTCCTGTAACATATCTCTAACTTTGACCTACTCGATACTCCCCTCGAATATACCAAGGTCATCGCTCCTTGTCCCGGATCTCTCTTAGTCATCGTCGTACTATTGAGTCGACGCTCCTCTGAAACCTTAGAACCTCCGGCGTCCGTTTCGACGCTTGAACCCCTAAAGAACTACTCTTAGGGCGACCTCACGATCAATCGAGTCTACGTTTGTACCTACCCGGTCCAAACGTAACAATAGCCGTGGGCAAGGGGAAGGATCTGTAATGAAGTGGGCTAATATGTGTTCCCACAGGGTATTTGGAACAGGGGGTGGTTGGAGGAGGCCTGCTGGGGCCCAATTAGATCTGTTCAATCTTTGACTAGGATAGCCATTTCAGCTCCTTAAAAGTTTCCAAAATGTGAAGTTTGAAGTTGTTTATCTAAGCTAGCATAGCAAACATTGAGTTAGTAGTCAGTTGGAAGTACTCTTTCTCCTCCAATTGTAAAACCATTATTCTCTACCATTGTATATAACAAGAATGTCCTCTTTTCTTGAAATATATTGAGTGACATAAAAAGTGTAGAGTTGGTGGAAAGCCTACAAAAACTAGCTAAAGAAATATTTCATTCTGTGGGTTTACTTCACTAGTAGCTCCAAAACCCAGTCCTTGCAACTTGGTTCGGTGAACCCTTCAGGTTGCTCCATGAAGCATACTTCATCAGAAGCAAGGATACTGTTTAGATAGGCAGTCTTAATATCCAATTCTTCCATCTTCCAGTTGAGAGCAGCACTGATATGGGCTAGTATGGGAAATGATTCAAGGCATGTAGTGGGCATGGAGCTCTTGAAATAGTCTTGGCTGACAACAGTGGTGTATCCATAGTCCTTGATGTGAATCTCCCACCTCTTGCATACCATGTGCCCCATGGACAACGGGTTGACCATAGTGTCTGGGTTGTGAAGGCAATCTCTGAGACATATATGAACTAACCATCCTCCGATGGAGAGCATAACCAGGCAGTCACTATGTCCAATGGTGTTCAGGGCCCTGTGATTGGCTGTAGTCATCCATATGCTATCATCAGGGGTGTAGGTCTAGAATAGGCTCTGATCAGAGACAAGGTGGGAGGTTGTCCTGGAGTCGAGAATGGTGCATGATGGGCCCCTCCCCAAGAGGTAGGATTGAGCTTCCAGTGTAATGTAGCACAGGAGAGATTCCAGAGGTGAGAGGCGTCTGTGGCCAATGTGGTGATGCCTCCCAGCGCAACTGTCGCAGATGCAGTTCTTGACTCTCCTGCACTGCTGGACACTGCCACTTGCACTGTCCACCCTCTGATCCCTTTTCCTTTCCCTTTCCCTTTGTGCCATCTTTTAGCTTTTCTTTTCTTTTCTCTTCTTTTGCCAAGGTGCCTGCCCTGCCATCCCTCCACCCTCGCCATAGCAGTGGTCACCATTATGATCAGACTGCTTCTTAGGCATGCAGCCAGGGGACGTGCAATAGGTACCACTTGGATTGTTCTTTGTGCGGTGTAGACCTGTCTCCAGGTTGATGGTGCCTGATCCTGAGTCTGAGTTTGAGTTGCTTCAGCGAGAAAGATATGAGACATTTGCATATTCTGAGCCTGGACCTGGGGCACATCCTTCATTCAGCATTTGCACTGCCTCACTGATGATTGTTGTTGCTGTGTCCTGAAAACTGTAGGGCTGAATGTAGGGGACTGGGAAGTGGTCAAGGAAGGGGTTGTTGGAGGTCTCTCAAGTTCTATATGGCTTGGGGGTCGAAGGGTGAATATGGGAATGGGATGTAGATCCTATCAGGATTGCCAGTGTGAAACATTGTATGTATTGTGCTGTGATGAGCTGCTGACTGTTACATTGGATTTCGATCTCAATGCTCTTCCAAATCATCGGCCATAGTCTGCTGGGAGGTAGGCTGTACAGAAGGGCATAAATCGAATCAGAGTCAGAGGGACATGCTCCCATCCTGGCAAGCTGCTCATCAGCCGCCCTATATGCTGTGACATATTTTTCTGCATCAGATGCCCCCTTCATGTGTAAGCCACTGATTTGGTTGTGAATGGAGTACTGCAATGAGATGTTATTCTGCTCATAAAGGCTCAACAAAGTCTGCCAGTCTTGTTGTGCTGTGAGTGTGATGTCGCTGGGGATGAGTGACATGACAGTCAAGTTGATCTTGCATCAAATGATTGACTTTGCAACTCTGTCACTCTCACTCCATTTGATCATCTCTTTGTGCTTGTGGGTGGTTGGAGATCCCAGAAACTGGGGTATGGGCATGTATGATGCATAAGTCACCCATTCATCTGGATTGGTCCTGTTGCTGATGTGGTTGTAGACGCCATCCCTAAGTAGCAGATTCTTGGTCTGTTGTCGCCAGTCGTAATAGGTCTCTGCACCAACCAGCTCAGGAACTCTATTGAACTTTCCCATGATGTCTGTCTAATGTTCTGCAGATATGAGATTATGCCACAGATCTTCTTTGAGTTCAATGGGAGTGGAAGTAGTGTTTTGTCCTTGGTCTTTTTTTGTTGCGCTTGCATTGAGTTAGAGCATGGGGCTCATAACCTATAGGACTTTGACGAAAACGACTTACTACATATGAGCAAGATGGATTCGTCAAAAGAGAGAACATACCTTAGTTGTCTGGGAAGACAAATTGAGGTGTGACCCATTCATAATGCGCGAGGTTATAGCTATGTCACATGCAACAGAAGAGGCAAGAAGCCAAGATAAGCATACATGGTGGTGAGCTGTACAAGGAAAATGAGATAGCAGCAAGATAGTATTATGGTGACAAGATAGAGGAACCAGGATGGGATCTGGGCAGAAGTGTGAGGTGGCAAGATCAAGCTAGGAGAGAAGAAGAAGATTTGCAAGGACTATGTTACGGTTGCTCTCTAGCGCCTAACATAATGGACTTATTCATTTCATTTCATTCCTTATCTTATCTCTTGTCTTGACTGATAAGATCCCCCTTTAGTCTCATGACAGCTACGGTGCCTTTGCACCAAGCCATGCTTGCCCTTGCTGTTGCACAGCTTCCTTTTAATCTTCATGCTGCGCATGCATATTCATTCATCCAGTGCAGTGCACCTTCTATGCTTCTCATTTGTCATACCACATGCCTCATGTTAACCTCACTCCTTTCATTAAGGCTGTGCCTTCTTCTATTCCATTCCTGGCTGTGCTTGATGCACATCCCTTATGCATGTCTTTCATATATGCTTCTATTCTGCCACCACCATGCGGTTGCATCATGTTTCCCTTCCATTTCATGGCTATGCTTGATGCATGCCCCTAACATATGTTACTTACATACTTAGCCTATGTTTGGATACTGATCAGTAGATCCAATACATACATGTACATACACTACAGGTAGTATAAAAGGCCACAAGTGCCAGCCAGAGAACTCTAGTTTAGTTCTCTTGGTATTTCCCCATAAAGCCACCAGACCGTGACTTCTGATCCACTGCTAGTGCTTTGGACAGTTAGCAAGTCCCTTGACGTGTTGTTGACACCTCAGGCAACACTCAAGTATTCAGTTACTCTTTTGTAACTTAGTTGACCCCTTGGGATTCCCTAAAGCAGCTAGAGGTGCTTGTTGGGTTGTTTCAGACTATCGTTAAAGAAAGGAAGAACTATTTCCAACTCTAACTCTCCAATGTGATACCTCAATCCAAACGGACACTTAGATTATATAGTTCTATACCATGAAGAAAGTGAAAAAAGACATCCTAGGCATATAGGTGATCTAGGTCAAATAGTACCCTGTGGTAATATTCAATCCAAACAGAAGCCAGCTAGGGTCACCTATCTTGATATGTTCTCAGCAGCTTCCAATCCACTGAAAGCAATATAGGTACAAGCATGCCAATCCAATGCAAATCTGCCACATCCCCCATCCTTGAACACAGATCTGGGCCAACCTATACAAGTGATTATGTGTAGAATGGTTAACTCAAGCACACATGCTTGCTTGCATGCCCTGTTTGTCCCCACTCCCATGCCCTCATTGTTAGAAGTCATGTCTTGTGCCTAAAAGTATCCCTTGCTTGTTGTACAGTGGCTCAAAAAAGTGTCCCAATGTTTGCATGTTTTCCACTAAAGGTGATATTCCCCAACACCCCCTAACCCGGGCCCTAACATATGGGTATACCGAATAAAGGACATACCCCTGGCTTGCTATGGATGCAAAGGTCAAGAGATTTGGATAAGATCTGATGGAACAGCAGCCATTTCAAAATGACATGTCATTGGGACACTTATTTGACCCTATATTGGACAATCATTATATCATGCTATTGATGGTTGCTATGTTACCAAGCTATGTAATTATGTAAGTGACATAATTCCAAGCAATATAAATCCCCTGTGTCCCACTTCAATTGACCTTATAACACCATAAAGTCCATTTCTACCCCTATTAGAGCCACTATTCTTGTTCTCTCTGAATCTGGTCTCTTTGCTGGACAGATTGCATTCAAGACTGGTCTAGGGAAGTCCACTTGAGATTTGAACCAATTTTGAGCGCTTTTGGAGGAGTGTTTAGGGTCATTATCCTGTTGAAACATAATGCTCTCCTTAGGAATTCCAAAATTCTCCATGCTGGAAAGCAAATTGTCCTCTAGAATGGACACATACTACTCAGAATCCATTCTCCTCTCCACCTCTGCAAGTATACCCACTTCCATTTCACCCCATGCATTCCCAAACCATTGGAAAACCTTCTTCAAACTCTATTGTCTCCTGGACCTTCTTGTTCTGTAATGGCCTACCTGTCTTTTTCCATATGTACATCCTCCCATCTGACCCAATCCTGTTGACTTTTGTCTCATCTGACCAAATATCTCTGGTCCAGTCCATCATAGTCC
>JBBPRK010000218.1:0-30682 GCA_038093075.1 Boletus patriciae | reverse complement strand
ACAGCCCTGATAACTGATAAGAGGGATAAAGGCCATTGGCCGATAAGGTATGACGCAATAGTGGTATCATATGGTGTCAGAATGACGCCATAGATAAGAGATAAGCGTCTAGACCCATGATGTCATAACGACGTCATAGATAAGGGTCTAGGCCTTCGTAATATGAATAGCGTAAAAAGAATCAAATGGAAATGACTCTAGAACCTGGTATCAGGATAAGAAGATCCGAATAAGAAATACCAGGATTCCCAACAACGGTCCGCGTGATGAGCAAGAAGGCCGAGGGTTGTGAAAATTTGGTCATCTTTACAATTTTTACACACTCCCGCTGCCATGAAATTTTCGGGACACGGTACCTGTAGTGGGTCCGATCTGGCATATAGTCTAAGTGTTGGATAGATTATCTGCTTGGTCCTGAGTGCACTAGTTCATGCGAGTGATTTCTCAGACTTTGATCTTGGCCACGAGATTAATGGGCCTTAGATTGTTTTGTCAGTCTCCGAGGCACGACAACGTAGGTAGCAAATACGGCTCCCGGACGAGCTCCGATTTGCAAGCCCACCCAGGCGCCTATGGATTGCTTGCGAGTACAAAGTGAGTCATGGCGTAACTAACTGGGAGCTGTAGCGGGCTTGCGTGAACGGGGAGCCGTGGCAAGCTCGAGTTGTGCGAGGCTTGAAAAAGAAAGGAAGTATCTAGAGGATAGAGAGAAGAAGGCTTGCTTCAATGAGCAAGGGCTATGAGAGACTATAAGAGAGAAGAGGAAAGAGAGAAAGGTTGCGAGGGGACGAGCAAGGGAGTCATGTGGTGACCCGAGTTCGCAAAGTTCAAAAAGCTTGTAGGGGGTGTGGAAGCCCGCTTGGCGCAGCTTCATTCGCCCCTGCCAGTGCGGGGGATGCCCGTGTAAGAGCGCTTGCTGTAAGAAGGCGTGTTTTTGGACGTATTTCTGCCATTTGTCGGATGACCAATGACCGATTGCCTGGATGATGTGGGGGGGAATTCCTAACAGCGCAAGGGTCGTAGTGCCTCCGGCGTGCATGGAGTGGCCAGTGAACTCCGAGCCACATGTGTGGTGGAGACGATGCACAAACCAGGCACGAGTAGGGAGGTGTGCATCGCTTGTGAGCCATAGTTTGGGGGAACAGTGGAAGAGGGTGTCACGGGAGTGCACGTAGCTATGCATAACAGGGAGGGGGTTGACGCTGGTACTGAATGCAGATACTAAGATCTCGCATCCATGCCCGGCCGCGGCTGTCTTGTGTGTGGGTAAGGTGAAAGAGTAGGACGAACTGTTGATGCAAAGGGAGTGGCAGAGGACGACCTTGCAATATGATTGCAGGGAGACAGAATCGGGCCAGGCGAGCTCACCGAGACGCATGAGCGCGTGAAAGCCTGTCACGAGGAGAGCACTGAAGAGCAGGTCGTCGTGCCATTTGGCGGAGAGTGTGCGCAAGGCGTCGTGAAGGTGGGTAAGGTCGAGGGGTGGTTTGCGAGATGGCTGTTGACGTGCGCGGCGCAGGCACCCAGCGAGGGTGCGCTTGACGATGGGGTTTGCACGGTTGAGTCATACCTCGGGGAACTCATTCTCCAGGCGGTTACAGATGCCTGCGAGGTAAACGGCGACAGAGTCGGGGCGAATGTGGGCGGACATGTAAACGATGAAGAAGGATAAGGTGTCAACAGAAAGAGCAATTGGGCGATCGTGGATGCGGCAAAAGGTAAGATAAGAGTTGAGATGAGAGTTGTATGCAGCGGTGGATGAACGTTCGAGTGCCATTCCCATGGCAACTGCGCGTTCATGGAGCAGGTGTTGGAGCGGCCACGGTTGACGTGGTGGTTGCCTGCTCATGGCGGGGGAAGCAGCTACTGTGGCGTTGCCCCCAGCGCATCCCGAGGGGGTTGAAAAGGCAAAATGGAGAGTTCAGGTACGAGCGTGTGGGCAACGTCGTTCTGAAACCTCGAAAGGGCATCGGCAATGGAGTTGTTCTCACCCATGATGTGCGCGACCTGTTGAACTTATAGTGTACTATTTCATTTTCCTATCGTAGTATACAGTAGTTTACTCTATATGGTTACCGCTATTACATAAGCGAACCATTTGTATATATCATTCGAACTCCGCGTCTGAGTTCTAATAACATCTCTTCTTGTTATCACTACGTGCTATCACTTCAGCGTTTCACCCAATCGGTATGTACTAGTTCTTCCTCACCTCAGACTAGTCTACGCCTGGACTTCAATAATACCTTGCATTTGTAATACAATATTATCACAGTCTTGCAAGATAGATCATCTAAATATATTGAAATATGTAGCATACATGACAATGTAAACTGTTCACAATAAAGAAAGTGCTGATTGAAAATCCCAAAAATTATCGGGGTCTTGTGTTTCTCCTGATGAAGTCGAGTCGAGCACGCTTCGTACGTAACTTGTGGCAGCGTGGGACACTGTAAGGAAGGCTGTCCGAGTCAGATCCTTCTTCTTGATCATGATGTGGTGCCGTTCGTCTACGCACCAGTCTACACACTGGCACCCTCAATCCACTTCCCCCTAGGCGCCGTGTGTGCTCCGCTATTCGGAATTGCGAAAACTCAAAATTCGCCGGTATGCTCACTGTCCTACATCATCCACCTGATAATTCGAATTACGAGGCAGCTGCCACAGATGTCGAGACATTTCGGTTGGTGGTGGTGCGAGTTGTCTGGAGTCTCTCATCCCGATTGCATCCGATGCCAGTGGACCCGACGATCCTCCAATGGTCCCGTCAGATATTGAGCACGGTGGATGGGGACTGCGGGTGGGACGGATCGGTGTAGACCCGTGGCACGGGTACGGTATTGGCTGCAGTGTTGGCGGCTCACGGATACGGGACCCTACGGTGTTCAGCGAACCCGCGGTGTCTCCCGTGACGAACCCTCATATGTAACTCCGATGGGCCTCTCCAGTGGGGGAGGCCGGAAAGCTCATCGAATCGGGAGACCAAGAGATATAAGAAGACCCACAGCTTATGGATGATCGGTCCCCAGTATCTGGCCCGTTCCAACTCTCCTACACTATGAAGTTCTTTATCGTTGCAGCCGCACTCGGCTTTGCTACTCCCGCGTTCCTGCAGGGGACATATTCTTTGTACTATGACACCACCTACGATCAGGGGGATAAGTCCCTCAACACCGTTACCTGCTCGACCGGCGAGCATGGCCTACTGACCCGCGGGTATAAGACCTTCGGCGACCTCCCTACCTCCCCCTTTATCGGAGGGGCACCTCAGATACAGGAGTGGAACTCGCCCAACTGCGGCACTTGTTGGGAACTCACATACACCGACCCGAATGGCATTCCCGGGTCTCTCAGTTTCACAGCTATAAACACAGCTGCTCAGGGAACCTTCACTATCTCAATTGAGGCCATGAATAGCCTTACGAGGGGTAACGCTATGACACTTGATGGTGTCTCGATCACCGCAACTCAGCTCTCAGCGAGCCAGTGCGGCTTGTAAAAGAGGTTTAAATGTAAGCCATCCCATCCATCCCGCACTTGGCGATGTTGATCGCATCATGAAAATAGGTAACAGGTACACCTTTGAGGAAGTTGTGGATGGCATGCGGCAGGGCAGGGTCTGTGGTCCCTGGAATCCTGGCACCGGGCAGGAGGGAGGGGTGAACCAGCTCTCGTTTGCGAGTCTCCCCTTTGACGTTCTCGTTACAACTCAATATTACAATCCTTCAATTGCCCTTACATCCCAAGCAAATTTTGCTACAGGCTAAGGGTATATCTACTTGAATAACGTGCAGAATCCCGAGCTCGTACGTGGTGTTCTAGAAGACATACGAGTCATGCTTTCTAAACGGAGCGAATCTTACAAACGTGCAAAAAAAAAGGCACTGGACAAAAAAAGAAAGAGTTCGAGAGGTAAGGACTTGGAACTTGGAAATCTACCCTATTTTCATGACTATGATCAACACATCACCGCATGGGGATAGATAGGATCGCTTACCTTGGAACCTCTTTTACATGCCGCACGCGCTCCTTGGCAGCTCACTCGCGGTGATCGAAACAATACCAAATACCTCAGCGTTACCGTTCGTAAACGAATCCATGCCCGCAAACGACATCGAGTAGCCATCAGCGCCATTGCCGCTGTTGACAGCCGTGTAAGTGACAGACGAGGATTCGCCACGAGAGTCGGTGTATGTGAGGTCCCAACAGCTGCCGCAGTAGATCGAGTTGTAACCCTCTACCTGAGGTGCCCCTCCGAGATTGGGGTAGGTAGGGATCTCGCCCATGGTGTTATACCCGTAGGTGATCAGGCCATTCGGGCCGGTGGAGCAGGCAACATTGTGGAGGAACTGGGTCTGCGTGCCGTCGTAGAGCGTGTCATACAACAAAGTGTATGTCTGTGAGAACACGGGAGTAGCAAGGCCCAGTACGGCAGCAACGGCAGAGAGCTTCATGGGTGTAGAAAATGCTGGAGAGTTGGAATCCGTCCATGAGCTGCTGGGTCTTCTTAAATCACCTCAAGGTCTCCCGATCTGATAACGAAGTTTGGAGCCTCCCTGTAACAATCTAGCTGATCAACCTGATCGCGGCGCGGAAACGCTGGCAGGTGCCCTAGTAACACATGCTCCTGGACAGTGCATTGTGTCGCAGAATGTCACCTCTGTTGGACCGCGGTCTTTTCGGACGCGGTGGATTTCAACCAGTCTTTCGTCGGTTAGATTTCGCGTGGCCAACGGCGGTAGGCATTTCCGGCCTCCCCCGGTAGGAAGGTGACTTGTTTCTGCAGGCAAACCACTTATCAATCTGAGCAAAGAAAAAGAAACATACCACCCATTCTCGTAAATTTGCCAACGCTTCGTCACTTGAATGCAGCAGATACGGAAGGGCATAAATTTTCCCTGATCGGCTGGAGGGTGAAAACCCGACAACGTCGGATATATTAATCTACCATCTCGGTCGAAATGTCACTGGTTGTTTCAGACACTGTAAACACCCGAATGACTCCGAATAACAGGTCATCCCGACGGCAATCAGAAAGGAATGGCCACGACGATTATTCGAAGTAAAGCGCCGACCGTGACTCTAGTCCGACAATTCGTAGCTTTCCATCGCACTTTTACGGGACACTACGCATATCGTGAGGTGGGATGAGTCTATAGATTCGATGTACTGTAGTAGTGATCACAGTTGGCGTGATTGAGATCTGCTACGACTGCGACGTCAACATTTCAACCGAAATCGATCAAGTGTGCCATGCCCAGTGGTTCCGGCCCACTACGTGCGTGCGTAGACATGACGTAGCTTAAATTTCGAAGCCAAGTCCACGCATGCACTCGACGTGTTTGTTAATAAGCTCTGCACATTTGCCTTGGTCAGCCCCATGCTGCAGAAAACATGAATCGCGAGCGGATTTGGTTTCTGGACAAGCGCAGCATCTGAAGAACGCAATTAGCATAGAACACGTCGACTCATACAGCTGAGTGCATACGGCTTGAGACCCTTGGGGTTTAAAGGGTTCATCTTTGGATTTGTTGGGTCGTATTTCTGCGACGTTCCGGTTGGAGTGGATTCGGGGGAAGACCACCAAGAAGCAATCTTAAAAGGGCTCGACGTTGTCCAGCTTTGAATGAAACAAACCGACTTACACCTGAGAACATGACGAAACCCAACACAAGAGACCCAACACAAAGCGAAGTTGGACAAGCAGCAGCGTCCGTTTGTGAAGCGGGAAATTTCGGGGACTACTATAAGCGGGAATGCAAATATTGAGTAAATAAGCGCCACAACTGTGCTCCGCCGCCGGTCTGGACCGGCACCAGCGGAACTACCAGTCGTCCGATGGGGAAAACACCACAATCGATAGCGATGTGACCTTGAAGAACTCGGGTGAGTTTTTCCTCCTCAGACGGTGGCAACATTGGAGTAAAGCTCAGGCGCGATGTCCGCACGGCCGGGGAGATTTGCGTGGAGCGTCGGACTGTGCCGGACAATCATCTCCGGGATGTCCTCGCGTCAGCCGTCTTGCCGAAGCGGAGTTTAAAATCGGTCAGTGCCACGACCATGTGCTTGCCAAGGCCCGGATTAATTAAACGCTTGGTTGTTCACTTGCCACGTCTGCGAACGCAGGCGCCTCCCCCACACGGGACCCGGATAAGCAATGCCTCCAGCAACTATCATCCTACGCGCGCTGAGTTTCGCATCATTCTTTTTTTCCGTCGCTGCACAATCTTGTACCAATTATGGTACATCTAGCGCGTCCGGTTGTCTTTGCCCCCCAGGATTTGGTGGGGCGAATTGTTCCCAGCCGGCATGTGGGGGTACCATATTTGACGGTTCCGATCGCTCTCTCACGCCGCCTTCCTCCGCGTCGGGTGGTTTCCCCAACTTGACCTCCTCGGGCTGTTCATGCACCGACGGATGGACAGGGGTGGGGTGTAACGTCTGTACAAGTGCATCTGCCTGCCAGTCAGCATACGCTGCCGTGAGCGGTAATTCTAGCAGCTCCGCAACCACCCAGGTGTCGGGTCTGAACGATACTATGGTATGCAATACCTCCCCCGTGGTATGGGCAGCGGGTGAACTTAGCTGCCAAGTTAACGTATGTGTTTTCACACTGCTCGGGAGACAATTTGATCCATCGCCTTACAGAATCCGACATTACAAGCGCTCTACCCTTTGCAATCCACACTAAACATTCTTCGGACCCTCAATGCCTCACTCTCCCCATTGCAAAATGTTTCTGACATTGTCCTGTCCCCCGATGGGTCTCCGGCAGTATATGCACAGCTCTTCTACAGCGGCGTCGAACAATTCTCCTGCACCGCGTCGTCTTGCACTCAAACGTCCACGGACACGTCGGATACTTGGACTTGTTCCACCTTACAGTGTCAATGTATCCCGAACACGTCGTTCTGCGGAGCTGTCAGCGCGTCCAACTTGACAAGCACGATCAATTCGCTGTCGGGCCCTCTAACGGTCCTTTGCGATAACACCAACACGTGTAGCTTCCAGCAGCAGATCCTCAATACCTTGTTCGGCTCAAGTGGGCTTCCACTGCAAGGCTGTGTCTATGGGGAGTGTGTCGTCCAGTACGTAATTGACTCGTCCAATGGCACATCGACATCGAGCCAGACCACGGGTTCGAGTCCACTCAGTTCAGGGGTCATCGCCGGTCTGGCCGTTGTAGGTGGCCTGGTCGGGCTTGGGCTCGTGGGCGTCGTATGGGGATGGATTCTCCAGAGAGCTGCTCGAAAACGGCCATTCGATGGCGGTCACAATGGCGGAGTCGATGTTCGGTGGACGAATGTCTCATACTTCGTCCGAACCTCCGGACGCGACAAAGCCATCTTGGACGCCGTCAGCGGTCATGTCGCCGCTGGAGAGCTCATGGCTGTCCTTGGTCCCAGTGGTGCTGGAAAGACGACGTTGGTGGAGTTGATTGCGGGAAAGGCAAAATCGGGGATATTCACTGGCTCGATCACATTCCCTTCATTGGCGAACGGACGGCGACCTCGAGTGGCGTTCGTTCCTCAAACAGACATCCTACCTGCCGTCCTAACGGTGCGGGAAGCACTCGTTTTTGCAGCGTCTCTACGGTTACCCGAGTCCTTGCCTCTCGAGAGAAAAGCAGCATTGGTATCAACTATCATTTCGAAACTCGGTTTGGAAGATGTTGCGGAGACGAGGATTGGCGCAACAGACGGAACTGGTCGTGGGATTAGTGGAGGCGAAGCGCGGAGGGTCAGCATCGGCCTCGAACTGGTCGGATGTCCGGATATATTGGTTTGTGATGAACCCACGAGTGGATTGGATTCAGTGAGTGCCCGCCGTGTCGTCGATGTTCTTACGGAGGTCGCGCGGGGTGGTGGTGGACTGTTTGGTTCCGTGGAAGAGAACAGCAGGGGTGTTGCAGTCATTTGTAGCGTCCATCAACCGAGGTGGGTAATCTGTATTCAACCATAGCTGAACTCCAGTCTGATATTGTTTTCGCAGTTCACGTCTGTATCACTCGTTTGACTCCGTTCTACTTCTCTCACGTGGACGAGCCCTGTATTCTGGGCGCGGCGGTTTGACTCCTGCAAGGCATTTCGCAAGCGCTCGTGATGCGGACATCGAGAGGGAAGGTGAATCGGAAGTACCTCCTTACGAAGAGGGGTACAATGTCGCGGACTATCTTCTTGAAATTGCGAGCGCTGCCCCAGCTGGCTCGATCTCAACCCCAACGGTCGCAAAGAGTAATCACGAGGAAGTGGAAGTCGCGGCGAACCCTAATCCTAATGAAAAAGCCAATGGCGACGTGGAGGCTTTGGCTACTCGCAACCGGACCCTCACGGGAGAATATGTGGCAACATTCCTCACGCAGTTCCAAGTACTATGTGGGCGTGAATGGAAGCTATTGCGTCGGTGCGTTGTGTTTTTCTCTCCCCCCTGAATGGCTTATAGAGAGCATGATTTAGGGACAAGTCGCTGTTCTTCACTCATTTGATTGTCTCTGCCATCTTAGGAGCCTTCTGTGGTGCGTTGACTGAGAATATCCTGCGCTACCTGTATCGACATTATTGTATCAGGTGGACTGTACTTCCAGACTGGATTGACTATCGCTGGGTTCCAGTCCCGTGTAGGCTGTTTGTTCTTCTTGGTTTGTCATATCTACTTGTCCCGACCGATGACAGTGTTCTCACCTGAGCCATAGGGTTCACTTATCGCCTTCTCGTCTCTGAGTGCCTTGTACAACATTGTCGAAATTCGACCGCTCTTTGTTCGCGAGCGATCCAACTCGTATTACAGGTTTGCCTCGTCAGTATTCTCTTCGTTTGCGAAGCTGACGTCTGCCCGCTAGTCCGACTGCTTGGCTTTTGTCTCGTTTCTTCTTTGATGTCATCCCGCTCCGCATTCTTCCGACGATCATTGTATCCACGACGTCTGTTGATTTGACCTGACGAGCTCAATTCTGAGTACTGACACGTTTCTCTCAGGACCTATTGGATGGCCGGGCTCGCTCATGATGCCGACCACTTTTTCAAATTCTTGTTCATCCTAGTCCTCTACACGCTTGTCATGACGCTTTTCGTGGGTCTCCTTTTTGTAGGCACATGTTTAGCCTCTCACATGTCAACCCACAGAACTTCCTTCTCGCAACGCTTTTCCACAACGGGGGTATCGCGATCCTTGTATCAGCTCTCACGGCGTTGTATCAGATGACTTATGCTGGATTCTTTGTTCACTTGACATCCATCCCACCAGTCCTACGATGGCTGCAATGGTTGTGTCCTCTGAAGGTAAGATCTACCGCATGCAAGAGTCCATGTTAATTCACACCTGTCCACGACCTAGTACACCCTCGAAGCGCTCTCTGTAAACGAGGTGGGCTCAGGGCTCATGATCGTAGACGTATTACAAGGCGTCCCGATCGATATCTCCGCACAGTTAATCATGGAGATGGTACGTGTCTCACTCCATGATATTTACTGCGTGATTGCTCACCGGCCGCCAGCTGTTTGGCTTTGACCCCAACAGTTACTACAGAGATGTGCTGGTTCTGTTTGCATTCATTGCTGGCTTTGGCATCGCCGTGATTGGGGTGGTATGGTGGAAGCTGAAGGAGAAGCGGTGAAAAATGTGAACCCTTCGACTGATACCCTATCGTTACGAAGTTCCATTATTCATGTTTATACTTTGTCTCTTGGGGCCCTGTCAATGACGCTACGTATTCTTGGCATTGTATGGTACGCTTCAGATGCGTCCGAATATACATTTGTGTGGTAGGCGATATTCTCAATTCTTTAGTACTGGTCTGGGTGAAGAATCAATCTGGGGACGTTTTGAAGGTTTCCCGAACGATTTGTGTGAAATCAAGCGCCTCGACATCAGGTCTACGCCCTGGAATGGGTCCATATACATGGGAAGCATTTCTTGACCATGAAAGCTGCTCGCGCACGGATGCCAGTTTGAGTGTCACATCGAGACCCATGCGCTGACCCTCTTCTGGACTGATCGGCTGTTGTCGTCGCACGATCTCGTGCATGGCAGGCAACGTCCAAGACTCAAAGTCCAGGTCATACGTGTATCCGAGCTCGATCTTGCGCACCGACGACACTCTGTGTTTGAGACGCTTGATCGCGACATGGCGGATGTCTACGAACCCCCAGAGGGTGGCGAGTTTGAGGACGGTCGTCCATTGGTCGATGGTTTCTGGAAATGGTTTCTGAGCCGTGCCGTGGTTTCTGTCCATGCGGCCCGGGTTGGTGGGGAAAGCGTTCCGGCATGTGAATTTGCTCGTCAGCGCTGGCGGTCGAATGGACGGTCACGCGCGACGCCGTCCTGGCGGCGTTGGGCGCACGCGCGGTGGTGACCTTACCTATGCAAGAGGACGCTCAGGAGTAGTTCGAACTCGTCCTTTTTAATCCCGATCAGGTGAATGGGATTATCGTCGCTCTTCCCTTCTATTTGGTCATTGCGGAGATCTCCTGTGGGGAGAAGGAACATGTCCCCGAAGACGATGGACTCTTTTTCGAGCGGGGCTCGTGGGACCTTGAACAGACAGTCCTCTACCTGTATTTTTCTTTTGTTAATTTCGATGACGAGGAAAGGGTTCGGAACGTACGCGAAACGTGACGGTGTCGATATAGAAGCACGCGTGCTTTGACATGTCACTCACGTCTCTAGTGACGATATGATCAACGAAGTACGTGGATGAGTTGTCTTGTACGACGGTGGTAGAGCCAGAGGAATAAAGGGGCTTGCCGGTATCGAAATAGGCAATTTGAATTTGCGAGTCGGCAGAGACCGATCATCTAGCTTCGAGCCCGTGGAAAGCCTATGAACATCTCGCACCACACGAATCGATGTCACCCAGCGCTGGTCGCGGGCGCGGCGCGCTGCTTGTCATACTGGGACCCCAGACGTTTCCGGGAAAACTGGTGGCACTGTCGTCTACTTCACGGTGTTGTGGATGTGTCGGGTGTTCCGTGTAAGGCATACGGTATACCTCTTGAGACTCTAATATTATCAAGTCGTTCTCAACTCGTCCACGCTCACCAACGCGGGCGCCTCCCTACACGGGGCCCATCAGCAATGCCACCAGCATCCTGCTATTAGTACGTGCGCTGAGTTTCGCATCATTTTTAAATTTTTCCATCCCTACTGCAGTCTTGTGCCCATCATAATTATTGTATATCTAGCGCGTCCGGTGACCTTTGTCGCCCGGGGATTTGGCGGGGCAAATTGAAATTGCTCTCGTTGAACCGGTATGTGTGCGGGAATACCGTATTTGATGGTTCCAATCGCTCTCTCACACCGCCTTCCGTCGCTTCAGGTCGTTTCCCGGGCTGTTCATCAGTAGCGCTTTAACTTGGACCTTGACCATGAATCTGACGCAGTGTATGCCGAGTCGGTGCTTAATACTACGTTGGTCCCATCAAGTCGCCTGTGTCGGGGCTCCGAAGCACCGCACCGATGCCGGCATAGGCCTTCACCGAAATTTGCATTGACCATCCAATGGTACTTCGAGGGGAGTGCAAAATCACCGCGTTGATAGCCGGTTCTCTCAGGCTTTTGGAGTCGAGCTCAGCAACAACACCTCCCCGTGTTGTTCGCACCTTTTGCGCTCCAATTTATACTGCAGTCCAGTTCGACGGTGGAAACATCACTCACATTCATTCTCCTCAGACCGTCACGACAGTAGACGCCAACGACACCCTCCATGATGATGTCCCCTTCGGGGATCGGGCTCGACTTTGCTACTCTACTTTCTATTTCGATAGAGTGTATCCTTTATGGTAACTCTAGATTGCCTGCTATTTCTCCTCGTAAGACTGACAACTCCATCAACCTGGTGCAATAGGCATCTCATTAGTATTATTCGCCGGGACCGTGTGGGCATTAACCCACGGGCGTCCCAAGGATGAAATTAACTGGTCAATGGCGCTGGTCGCCTTGATTTTGACGACTCTCTGCACAATTGTAGGTCTTCGTTCGCGCTCGATTCACTCGGTTAACGTCGTACCAAGCACGTGGCGGTTGATATCCAACGACTCGTGGTTGGGTTTATCACCAAAGCCGATATCTCCCCAGGGGGTCCGACAGGTTTCTTTGCTGACGTGACACAACGAACGTTCATCATCAAGAACGCCGTCTATGTGCTACAAACGTTGCTTGGTGATGGGGTTGTGGTGGGTTCGTGTAGTTTCCGGTTCCCCCAGGCTCATGGCGCTTGAAAACAGATATATCGTTGTTATGTCGCTTGGCAACGCTTTGGGGTCATTATGCTACCCACGGCACTATGGTGCGCTACCTCTGGTGGGTTGGTAATATATCTGGAACGTGTGACCCTAACGAAGTGTCACCAGTAACCTCCGCAGGGTTACTTTGCCATATATCGCGTGCAACAGAGTCAGAAGTTGTTCTCCTGCTAGACATTGGAAAAAGGGCCGCTACTTTCTATCTGTTGACAATGACAACGAATGCACTTAGTTCGGGTGAGCTGATTAAATCTATTCATTCCCCCAGTAGTGTGACTTTGCATGGTCTAAGCAGCTTTATTGGCCTATCGTATCTGGACTACAAATCGAGATGAACCGGGGGTAGTCCGAGTGCTTTCTCGGTCCGGGATCGAGACCACGCTGCTGCTCCGCGCTCTTATAGATGCGGCCGTCCTATACACACTCACGCTATTTGCTCTTCTCGTGTGCCACGTTTACCAGAACACCGCACAGGTCATCGTGCTGGACATGGTTCGTCTTCCCGTTTTCGGTCCTCCAATTCTAATCGCGCCATGGCCATGCTGACGCGATTCCTAGGTGACACACATAATATCTATCGCGTTCAACACGGTCATCGTTCGCATCGCCATCGCGAAGAATGACTCTGCTCGTATTCCTCCGGCTGCGTTGTCGCCTATTCGCTTTGCTGTAGTACCAAGTCCACCTGAACATAGGATTCCCGGTGCTCGCCGTTCTAGTATTTAAAGCACGATTGAAATGGGCATGTAATGCAGAGATTCGATTACGCATGATAGACAACCATCGGTCGCGACGAGTGTCCCGGCCCAATCGGCGACGGTCTGAACATCTCCATGTCGCAGTACTCGCACTAGTTGAATTTGAGAGTACTACCAAGGACACTCACTGATGGGAAATACTCCTTCCCCATGCAATATCGGCCGCCTGGCGAAATGGCATCGCGTCTGACTACGATACTACGTAATCAGGAGATTGCAGGTTCGACCCCTGCGGTGGTCATTCTTTCCCGGAATTTTTTTTTCGGATTCACAACAGCGGTCTATTCCATCTGACTCGATTGTCATGATTCCTGAAGTACAAAACTCCCAGGTTCGTTGGTTTCCATCCACATGGTCAACACATTTGTGATACATTCTTGGAAGACAGTTCGAGTCTAAGAAGACCTCAACCAAACAATCTTGCCGTACGGGGTTCTCGATTCCCATTCAAACCCATCCCGCCCTACCGAAAACCCAACTTCAAAGATACCGGGGCCCTTTCTGCCCAGATTGTCTGTCTCATGGTCATTCGCCGGTGCACTCAGGATGAGCCGTGGTTTTTCAGCACTCCGCGTGCCTGATGGCACCTCCAACACCCATGTGTATTCCGACCCCGCGGTGTCCGATCGTGGAGCCTCCCCGATGACCGACGTGAGCTGCGCAGCAACGCTCGCGAGCGATTTCGGTTCCACCAGCAGACGGATATACGCCACACCCTGTGCACCCGAAGAATGGACCGCATTCGACGGGGGCTCGACGGGGACCTGTAGGACCAGTGACCATGCACCCCTCGCCCAGTCAGCCCTTCCACACAATCCACGCATCGCTGAAGAAAACGCAAACGCACCCTCCACTCCCGGGGCGTCACGTCCCCACAAAAGAACGGGACGGTCCCTCGGAGCCGATCGTCTTCTGGGGCACTGATCACCCACTCGAGGACCCGCCCGTCCGCGCCCGTCCGACCGCCTTGCGTTTCGGGGGCGTAGTGGATCCCGCTATGGTCGTGTTCTGCGCGTGCGTTGATGATGCCCGCGATCGAGGTGGTGGAGTCGCCGAGGAAGGCAAAGTCGATCCATCCGGAGTCTTTGCGCGCCCATGGATTGGCATCGCGTTGTTGACGATCGGGCGAACCCGGCGGGTAGTGTGAGGTGGGGTGCGTGAAGGAGATGAGTTCGAGGTAGGCGCCATCGCCGAGGATCTGTAAGGTTGGGGCAGGTGATCTGTACGTTGGTGGCTGTTACATGTGGAAATGCAGTCCTACCACGAGCGCGTTTGCTGTGAGGCCCCCTGCGTGGGTTCCACCAGCGATGACCCTGCAAGGGGTGTTGCATTCATTTCATGGAGACGTTCAATAAAAGAAATGCGCGAACTCGAAACCAAAGTCTCTGAATTGTTGGGACACCCTCTCGACCGTGCCAGGGGGTGTCAGATGTACGATGTGGTCTAATGTTTTCGTGGGTGGGGTGGACATGATGAACGTCGTTTACTCAGCCATCGAGTCCGTTCTATTTGATCATGATATAAATACAGATATACAATTCGTGTGACTTGATCGGGTACGTATTGTCTCAAATAAAATATTGCAGGAAGGTCCATTTGGTGTAAGAATACTTGACGAAATCATCTAGTGCATCAGTCCTTGTGTCCGAAATTGTCCATCTAGAAGTGCTACCAGAGCCCGTCTTGATTGATGCATCACTGAAGAGAGTCTCATGCGAGGTCAGCAAAACCGACCCGCAGTCCACCAATGTCAAAAACGGAGTAGACGTTTTGGAGAAATACGTCACCCAGGATCCAAGTGTCTAATCACGACGAACATGAGAAAATACGAAAATACGCCGGTTACGGACATCGACATACCTCCGAGGCTACCCGAGGCTACTATGGCGCCAAGACAACTACTCCCGGAAGAGTCGTATGTCCCAAGATTGAACGTCTCGGCGGAGATGGCAAACGACCTCCCCCCGATCGTGATACTGACATCAGGCATCGCACTGCAAGGCACTGAAAAGAACAGGGTAAGAAAAGCAAGCATTGGAATGTGTGAGGACTTGCTCGAGTAAAATCCACCTCCTACATCCGTGGCATTGACAGCACTGTAAAACTCGCCGACCGTTGCAGTGTCCCCGAGGATGAATGTCGTTCCCGTGTCCACGATTGCAGAGACGTTCTGGTTGGTCGCTTGGCCGTTGGCGTTGAAAGAATCTACGTTGATTTGCCAATATCCCTGAACCTCACACGTCAACGCTCGACATGGACGTAATATAGACAAGCTCTAACCTGCAGAGTAACAGGCGTGTAGGTAAAAGAACCCGTGTAAAATGCCGTGTTGACGCCCCCGATGCGCAACTCGGACCCCGACGAAGCTAATTTGAAAGCGAAAACGGGATCGGAAAATTGCCCCTTTGCGATGAGCGTCTGAACAACCGGATTGGCTTGAAAGACAGAAATGCTTTCAAACCCCATGCCCATTAAGCCATCGGGTGCGAAGCTTGCGATTTCGAAACCAGTGGAATATTGTGAAGCTGCCCCAATGGTTTGGTTTTTGGCCTATGATATTTTCAGAGATCACGAGTACCCCATAGTTTCAGAGTAACGCACTACGAAGCCAGCGACGGTAACCGTGTCTGCGTACTGTCCGCCAGTGACCGAGGAACCATCACCGTACGCAAGAGTAAAGCTTTTATGCAGATCGACCGCCGAGGAGCTCGTATTTGGGTTGTAGAGCGTGTGTCCATCACACGTCGAGTCACAATTTGATGCGGGAAGGAATAAGTCCGCGGACCCAGTGTCAAAATCCACTGAATGGTGGTGAATGAGGTATTATGCAACGACATGGATAAGTGGCTCACCCTTGTATTCGACAGCAGGCGACCCTACAGAAATCGTGCCGTACCATCTTTGGTTCCCGTCATCCGTGAGTGCATCAGCATTCCCATCACGTCGCGTGAGCGTATTACCACTCGAAGATACACCTGTGTGACGCTCAAATGCGGCGACCCCTCTTAGATACTTTCTGGTCGTCACGAATAAGATGGAGGGGTACAGTGGGTTATCACACGTGGCCTACCGTTCTGAAAACGCAATATGAGAACGAGCGGCGTCCAGGTTAACTATCCCATCCTTTGCGAGGGTCGACCTCCTTTGGATCGGGATCCCCAGAGGACCACGGTGTGGTAATGCAGCTGTCAAGGCCAGCAAGACAGCGATAAAGACGATAGATAGCGAACGCATCTGTGAAAGAACGACGGGGAAGGCGTGCGCAGCTGACGCGCCGTGTTCATGATCTTATAATGACACGAGGCCATCACATGGTGACCAGGCGGCGAGCCATTTAATTACCACTTCCAAGACACTGCTTTTGTGCGGAATTGCAATGAGGCGGATGCGAGGTCATCGCGCGTACCGTCGTGGCCACCAGTGGCCCCAAAAGGAACTATTAATAGTCATTGGTGCACAGTGAGGCGCTAGCATGGGAAAGATGTGCTGGCTGGGGAAACTGTTACCGTTCTACAATGTGGCACGGCGCACAAAGGACTTAGTGGTGGAGACCGTGGAGAAAAGAGGCAACAACCGCTTAGACTGAAACGTCCATAATGACCGGCCCGGGTATTTAGATAGCCGGTCCCTCTTAACCACAGACTCCCAAGACTCCAGCCAGGTAACCACATCCCGTGCGCAACCGGCAAAGAACTCTACTGGCGAAAGGGCCATGACTGCCTTGGGTGAGCTCGCCGTTCTAATCTACTGTATGTATTTATCTGAATCGCGATGACACGTCTTGGAGACTTTTCTTTGCAATCCTTGTTCAACGTCCGGGGGAAAATAGGTACATACCCATCCGTATCACGCACTCGCGCGTTCATCGCGCTTACGGCCTTGACCCGCCTCAGCGCTCGTGACTGGCGGTGGAACGGGTATCGGGAAGACGATCGCTTCCGCGCTTGTCCAAAATGGCGCCAAAGTCTACATCGCGGCGCGAAAGGAAGCACAGCTAAAAGAGGTGCGCAGCGCCTGCGGTTGTCTAGGACTTTCGTAACATGCCTTTTCCAGGCAGCTGCGGAACTCAATGCGCTTGGACCCGGCACTGCGCACTATATCGTTGCCAACCTGAGCGTGAGTAACTTGTCAGGTAGGCGCAACGAGGTCTCTGGGGCTGACGGCGACGTATTTGCTTTGTCTGTGCTGCCGTACGTAGAACAAGGCTGGCGTGGATGCGTTGGTTTCAGCGCTCGCTACGCTCGAACCAGCCAATACACTGCACATCCTCGTGAACAACTCTGGCGTGTCATGGGGGTCGCCTTTCGATGCCGTACCCGAGGACAAGGGCTGGGATAACATCATGGCTGTGAACGTAAAGAGCCTTTTCTACCGTAAGCCCTCGTTTCCTCACTCGCCCGTTTCTGATCTGACTCGTGACGTCCAGTGACTGCGGGGTAAGTTCCTACAGGTCATAGCTCTGTTGGGTTCCGATTGAGATGTCGTTTACTGGAGGCTAGCATCGTGGCTGGCCAAGGAAGCAACCGCTGTGGACCCGGCCCACGTCGTCAATGTTTCATCGACTGCGAGTGTTACCCCACACGCCGAAGGCCTTGTGAGCGCCGACGGTAACGGAACATACAGCTGTCAGTCATGCATACTTTGCATTCATCAAGTCTACATCCCTTCATCTATCTTTTATCTAGACAACGTTAGCAAGGCAGCAGTAAACCATCTCACATCGATGTTGGCGGTCAAATTAGGTCCGCGGAGGATCATGTATGTGGCGTATCATGTGTCTCGCTTCTGTCGCTCACCATCGACTGAAACAGGGTGAATGCAATCTGCCCCGGGTACGTTTAACGGGGCCTGTATCTTGGAGATTTCTGAGGTGTTACGCAGAATCTTTCCCACCAAGATGACAGCATTCAGTTTCAAGTCCGTGGGCGAAGAAACGATTGCATCTCTACAACCAACTGGTATGGCCTTAGCTGAAGGGGTATCTCCAATGAATCATATGTTCTCTAGGACGGTTTGGCCACCCCTCGGATCTCGCTGGAATTGCCCTGTTCCTGTGCTCTCCCGCCAGTGCACATGTCACTGGTGCACACATTTTGCTTGATGGGGGAGCGGTACTCTCCAGTCAGGGGATTGCGCCAAAGGTGAAGCTATAGGAGCATGCGCACGCTGTATCGTCATGTGTACACGGAAGTCTCGGGATCAAGATTTGGCAGACACTTCTTTCCATATTTCCATTAACACCCATAATGGGACACGATGACATTGATCAATACGAAAAATGTCTGCCAGAAACATGTACACCAAACGAAGAGCGGGACGGGACGGATGGTTCAGGGTTAAGCGGATTTGGCGTCGTCGCTCGTCTCGCTTAGCGCGATCGTCCTGACGGGGGTCCATGCGGAGCTTCGACCCCAGTAAAGCAATCTTGATTGTTCGAGCACACCACGATACAAGCCATCGCTGAAACCGACGCAGTGCAGACCGATGCAGGCTACGCGCAAAGCCCCCGCGCCATAGAGCTGGGACGCTTCGTAGTGATTTTGGGGTGAAACGTTCTTCCGGCCGGCCAGAGTGTCCCTGACGATTGCTTGGGTCGTCTACGAAAACGACTGTCCACACGACCAGATCTTGGAGAACTTAAACGATTTTACCTCGGTCGAAAGAGACTCCCATTCTTGAACAGTAAGATCGTCCATCCGGAAAGCCTTGTAGGTACCAGCGTAGTACCACTTTCCGTCCTTGTTGTAAAAGCATTCTAGAAAGACTAGTCAGACTGGTGCTCAAAATAACGCGTCACCTCACCTGTCGGCTTGTTCATCTGACCGATTACATCAACAGTGGACCAACGATGTGCTGTCGTGACTCGCGGATTTGTGCTGCATTTGAAGACCGGGGTGAGGAAATACCCGTGCTCTTCCCTGTCGGGACACCAGTATGTCGTCGGCTGAGACAAGACTCTGTAATTTTTAAGTCTAGCCGATTATTAGTACGATTGCGAGATCCGGGTTCAAAAGTCGCGAGATGAAGAATTAGATGACGTCAAAAGAAAGTCCTTACAGGTCCTTGAGAGACTTGAAGACGTTAGTATCGCGAATGAAACTCGGAACAGACCTACGCCGGAAGCATTTCCGAGGAACTCGTGGAGGGTATGAGGGGGGTGAATCATAATCGGTTGCAAAGCATCATCCGGAATACCCGACGGCAAAGGAAGAGTGGCTAGCAATGCTTGTCTCGCAGCGATCGTCCGTTCGGCTGGTGTCCCCTCCTCGAAAATGGGTAATGGAACCTATACCGTAGGAATGGTTTCCGTGGTACCGACGCATATATGCACTCACCTGACTCTCTCCGTCATCGGACGGTGTTGGTGTGGTGGGAGTATACGGTTCCCTGACCAACGCGGAGCTACTGATGTAAACCTGTCTACAGTAAGCCGAGTTACTTTGCAGGCTATCAGGTGTGCATGGAGGTTCAGTTAATACTCCTCGGGGGGTATCCGGAGCCCTCTGTGTCGATCCCATCTATTGTTTACCTTCCTGAGGCGTGATTGCATGACGGGATAAATCATAGCACCCGCCTGAGTGTCCTCTAACTCTTCAAAGATTTGGCTGGGGTCTGACTGCGGTGTCCTAGGTGGTCTTGGATCGCTTTCAAAACCGCTCGAGTTCGCGTTTGCCGGGGTCGAGGATCGCTTGAATACTTCCAACTCTTGCTCCAATCGTAATATCGTCGCTGCCTTTTGGCGAACGGAAATGTACGCGTCCTCAAGGTGGGCCACTGCGTTATCCCGCGCAGCCAACGCCTCTTCCACGCGTAATTTCTCCATTTGGACGGCGAGCAGCAGATCCGCCGGGTCTGGGGCGGGACTTGGATCCTGTCCATCATTCGACGGGGTGCGAGAAATCGCGTCACATGGGAAGTTTTACAATGATGAAGGTCAAAAGTCACCGGCACCATGGATGGACTGGCCAGGTCACGCCCTGCTTCTCCGGATTTCTCGAACGTCGTGGTTCTGAGCAAACAGGGGCGAACCTGACAACCGTCATTACTGATATAGCGGAGATCTAATTTGCTGCCTATTTTGGAGTGCTTTTACTCGGCTCCCTATCGGATGATTGTTCCGCAAGGCGTACATATGACGTGATCGGCCTAATACTAGTAGTCCGGAAGTTCGTATCAAAAAAGAACAGGATCCATTATCGTAGAGCAGGGACTAGTAGACCTGCTTAGACGAGCCCGCGTGATGACGCACTGGCATTTCTACATTGATGACGACATGACCAGGAGGGGTCCTGTTGACCCCGGATATCTTTCGCTGGTCCCACGGGGAAGTCCGACCGCCCGTGGCGCCACCACCAGATATCACATAGTGCACTCCAACTCGACCAATGACCATAGATGCCAACAACGCCGCAAATTTCAACGCCTCCTTCACCGTCGGCTGATACCCAGGCGTCGAGCTGCTCGCAGAAGCATACTGAATGCAGCTCAGTGGCCAGGTGGAGGTGGTGGCGTGCTGTGAACACGCGATGGGTTGAATACGGCCAAAAGCGTCATCCGTAATGTCCGAAACGCTCTTGCTACCGCTCCCAAAGGATGCTCTGTATTGTCGGTCCCGGGGATTGTCACGAAAGTCCAGCATCACCCAACGCAGGGCTTTCGTTTCATCGTCTTCGCAAGTTACCACGATTGTGGCGATGATCTGCCAGAGCGCTTCGTATGCAGGAAGAATGCGGTCCAAGGAAGACGGGAATTGTTTGCGCGGAAGCCATTTGTACAGGATGCTCTGGACTTGAATCGGGAGTGTGCTTTCCCCTTGCCCATCATTGTAGAACTCCGATAACGCCGACGTAACCCGTTGGACGTTCGGAAACGCAAGCGTATCGGGATCCACTCCCAGAAACACCACCAGAAACGCACGAAAGGTGATGCAGCGGATGAATGAGGCAAGCTCAACATCGATGTCGGGAACGAGGAATTTCTCAATGGCTGCCTCTGATTCGCGAATGAGCGCATTCCACCTAGACGAGCCGAGACTGTCCGGTCAGAGATGAATTTCTTTTACATGCCAGTGTAAGCACCTATCATTCTCGTCTCTTCGGGGAATCAATGTTTCGCCCATGGTGGTGGTGGTATGTTCGTGCGCTGTTGGCGCTTGAAGGAGTCTTGACGCCCAACTTGAAGCGCGCGAACACCCGAAGAAAACCAGTGAAGTGGCACGTGCAATCAAATTGATGGTTCTGGTTGCATGACCCCTAACCACCTTCAACAATAGTAACACGGGAAGAAGGATCACCAAGAGAAGAAACAACAGAAACAAGTGGTTTGGCGACGGCGACATGGGCCAGAGGTAAGTTCTGTCCTACTACGCTTTGGTCCCCTTCATTATAAACATTCCGAGGCTCCTATCTGTCGTAGTAACTTTCGCTGCCACATGCGAGTGCCAGGTCCTCCACGGTGCTGTCGGCCTCGAGTTATCTCGGATGCCAGCCGCTATCGGCATCATACGAGTTGAGAGGCAACCACGTCCGCAATTATCCAACTTTACGTACACACTTCTATCAGGTGTTTTGACCAGAATAACTGCCTCACCGGAGGTAATTCATACGTCCTCAAGATCCTCATTGGGGACCTAGATACAGCTTCTGATCCCGTGTTTGGTATTTCCGCACTGCGTTTTATCTGCCACATCGAGGTGGCGGGGGGCCAAGGCTTCGGCACGACCCCCGCTACCCAGTGGCTGTCCATCCAATTTCGGATTCGCGCAGTAACGTGCCAGGAACCTGGTCGGAGATATACAATCTTTTTAAGTTCATCCACTTAGATTGCCGTCGACCTCGGTTGTATCGCCCACTTCCATTTCCTCCACTTCCATTGCTCAAGCTTCGTCCGTGAAGCTTCTGCCCCCAGATCTGGTCGCAAGATCCGCTTTAGCAAAGTATCCAGAGCAGAAATGCTATGTTTTTCTTATTGACTTCATTCATCTTTAAATTGTTATGCGTGGCCGAGTCGTTCGTCATATCAGCGGAGGTGGTGCAATCGGATTCCATTACAAGGTGGAGTGTTGATGAGGAAGTGGCCGCCGAGATCAGAGGTGCCCACAACTGCGATACTACGGTGGGGTCGTCGGAAGCAAGAAGCCCACACACGCTGGAGGCTCGAGGCATGCCCATCAGGGCGCAAACGCAGATCTCTCCTTCTGGAAATCTTTCTGACATCACCCGACAGGTGCGGCCCGTTCAGATTCAAATGGCTACGGACCGTCACACATCACCCCACATCGAAACCCATCCGACTTTCATTTCAAAGTCTGCCCGTCCCGTCTAATATCCCTCAAACAACCTCGATTTCCATTCTCCCTTGTCGTACAACCGCTTCAAACGACGAACTGGGACGGACACGTCGCGTGATCCAATCTTTCCTTCGGGCCTGGAGACTACGGGAGGCCGTGCATCTTCGTCCCTCATCTCGTCGGCCCGTGCCTGACTGGACAGGGGTGCGTCATCCAAGCAAGGGCCGTAGCGCAAAGGCCGTTTCAACCTCATCAAACGCAAACGCGCCGGTACAGACTCTGCAAAGTCCATCGTGTTGAGGACGAGCGGGAGCGGGACGCGTGGTCCCGTATTCATCTTGGTCTGGGACCAACCGCTGTTGCTGGCTAGAGCTTGGCGTGCCGATGCATGGTCGGAACCTGTCAAGGTGAAGACTTCCGGGTCGGCATCGGCATTGGCGTCGGAATTGTTGCGGTCTGTGGCAGCGAGGGTCCAGCACGATGGCGGGCAGTCTTGCGAGTTCCAGCGTCTTCGATAGGGTTTTCCGAGGAGCGTGCGGGGTGCGTTGGGCTCGGTTTGGGCGGACATGATCTGAGGGAGCAGGGATGGGAGCGCGGAGGAGAGGGGGAACAGGCAGGCGAGCGTGAGGACGAGGGCGGCGGGGACGGCCTTGGTCATGGTGGGTGGTGGATGCGCTGTACCAGCCAGTGCGGATATGAATCAAGATGTTCGATCGCTGCGACGTTGGATGCTTCGAGGCTGTCGTGACTGACGAGCGGTGCGGAGCGGTGTTGGGGTGGATGTATGACAAAAAACACGACCAGCGTGTCGTTTTGACTTGGGCGGTGTAGTGTGGATGGTCACAGTGGTTGGAGGGGTTCAAGAATGTTTCCGTGCTTTTTGACTGACGCGTTTGGTCACGTGTTTTGATTTTTGTGATATACCAACCAGATGTCGGTACGCGTGATTGCATTGGGATAGGGCGAACCGTCAAGTGACGATGTTCAGATCCGAGTGGGACACGAGCATCAGAGGGGAGAGGTCAACCTAAGAGTATTGAGAAATAAACAAGGGTACTAGATCGTAGAGTCAACATGAATACGTCACTGCCGGGTACTCTCTGCGACCGTTTTCGCAGCCGCGACGCCCGCCAACCAATCTCTCCCGCCCACTCTCACCTTCCGTCGATGTCGATAATCCAACTTGTCCGCAGACAGGGTGAAACCAGCGACCTCGGACCTTGCATGTGACGACACCTGGCGAAGACACCACTCCAACGCGCGTTCCACGCGGGCTTTAAGCTCGTACGCCTTGTCCGCGTCGTAAAACGCCATCGCGTTGCGAAAGGACAACCAGAGGTACAACACGAGTACCTTGTGCAGCCCTTCTAGGTGCTTCAACGCGTCCTTGCACGCACGCGCCTTTGGCCGATCCGGCATCATCCCCTCCACGTTCTTCAGCACGTTCATGAACGGGGCGACGGACAACACCGCGTCGAGCTCGACACGGATCGTGGTCGTGTACAGACGCAAGATCTGCGCGAGGGTGTCGAGCGCGACGGGATCGGACCATTGGATGGGACAGTTCTTGAAGAGGAGTTTGTCGGATAAAAGGAGATCCTTGGCGTGCGTGTCGATGAACTGGCTGAGTTGGTCTAATCGGATCTGCACGGCTGCACGAAAGGGAGGGCGAATGCCGGAGACGTAGGATGGCACTTCGAAGAGTGCCTGGGTGGAGGTTGTGAGCGGGAGAACTTGGGAAACGTCCTCCATCCAGTGACCTGGAGGATCCAAGACGGCACAGCTGAGAGGGGGTGCTGGAGTTGCGAGTGCACGACAAAGGGCTGGTATGTCCTCCTGGTGTAGTGTCGTGACGAAGCCGCCAGGTTGGCCGTGCAGTCCATAGCGCCCGGCTCGCCCAGCGATCTGCTTTATTTGGGATATGGACAATGGACGCTTCTCTTGACCATCGAACTTGTGAAGCGTTTCAAACACGACACGTTTGATCTTCCTGGAAATCAAAAGCCATGAGTGAAAAATTGCGAGAGTCCAAAACGAATGCGTACAAATTTAACCCCATCCCAACAGCATCGCTGGCGACAATGACGTCATAACCGCTCTTCGGGTCGTTGAAAAGCGCAGCTTGCTCGGATCGAATCTCTGGTGGGAGCCTTCCGTAAGCGACTGCACAGCGCAAGCCAGTCCTTTCCTCGACCTTCGCCTTGACTGCGAATATCCCATCTCGCGAGAACACGACGAGACAATCACCCTTTTGAATCTGGGACAAGTCACCGCCCAAAGACGACTCTTGAATATCCAAAGGCGTGAGTCGTTCATAGTGATTGACGACGAGCTCATCCCCGGTGTCTTTCAGGATATCTCGGATAATCGGGACCGCGGTCTCCTCACCACAGAGATGGATCTCACGTGCGGGAAGCCCCAACACGGCGTTGGTCCATGCGGAACCACGCTCAGGATCCGCGATCATCTGGATCTCATCCACCACAGCCACCTCCAGGGATTTATCAAAGCTGGCCATCTCCACCGTCGAGCTCATGAGCGGCGCGTTGTCCGCGACGATCCGAAACTCTTCGCCCGTGCGCAGGTTACACTGCCGTGCGTACTTGGCGTGACCATCTTTCCGAACGGTAGGGCGGGAACCTGTTTCGTTGGCGACGTCCATGTTGATGGTCGTGTCGGGCTCAGAGCCAGGCTCAGGCTCCATACCGAGGGGAACGATCTGTCCTCTGTTCAGCCGCTCCCAAATCTCGTGTGCGAGGAGACGTAAAGGGCCAGCGTAGAGACCCGAGTTCGAGGCTGCCAGCGCGCGTAGCGCCATATGCGTCTTTCCACTATTCGTAGGACCGACGTGCATGATGAATTTTCGTTTCATTGCACGCGCTTTTGGGAACAGGTCGGCTGGATAAGAGAGGTCGGCGACGTGATGGAGGCGAGCAATCGTGTCGAGGACGGATTGTGGGACGTACGGGTGGAGATGGCGTTGTTTTTCGAGATCGGAGGCCCATGTGAAGAAGAGTTGGGAGGTGATTTGGTCGACTCGTTGGCCAGAGTACACGTCTGCAGGTGTAAACGTGAACCGACCCAAGTCGAATTTGGCTAATTGAGTCTCGTCGGAGAGCATGCCATCGCGAATATCCGCGAGGAAGGAGGAGAGGAGGTCCGGCAAGTGAGCGCGAGGGATTCCGAACCCCTCTAGGCGACGAAGTACGTGGGGGAGGTATGCCCAGCTTTTGGCATTTGACTTGATGAGTTTTCGGATGTCGGGAGCAATGGTGGACGGAACCAGCTTTGTGCTGCTGGCTTTGCTCCTGGATGAGCGATTGGAATACTTTGACGAGTCATTGTTAGGGTCGAACTTGGACCCAGTGCGAGACCAGTCCAGGGGGTTGCGCCGTGACCGGTCCGCTGAACGCGAACGAGGTGGACCTCCAGACAGAAGGCGCCGAAAGTAAAGTTGGCTGCTTTCTAGCCACGTCTCGGACTGGATGGATTGAGAAAGGATTCGACACCGGGGAATCATTAGAAGGTTGTTTGTTATGACTTAGGTGGGCATTTCCTTGACGCGGCCAGTGTTCGTGACCAAGTAAAAGTTGTTTGGTTGTATTAGGATCAGAAGGCCCGGTAACCGTTAACGCCGTGTCAAAGGTTGATCCTCTCGCGCAAAGACAAAACGGCCAGAAAATGCGACGCTATGTGTGTCCGCTGCATGTCCCATGACCCAACCGTGATGTCGTTGTCCAGGCATCGACGCCACGATTCATGTACGTGAACAGCGAGAAGAGAACAGACGCCGCCCACACCGACGCGACTCGGAGTCCGCCTCGTCTCATTGTGACACCACCGACGTACACCCAGGACGTGCGTGATCTCGTCCTCCACTTGATCGCAGACTGCCCTCCCAACTGGGCCAAGATCGAGGTACGTTCTGTCTGTTCCTTGTCATCACATATCGACGCTTGTCCCGAACGCACGGTCCATACAAAAAGTTGTTACACACTCTTGATACCAGGCATACTCCGCGACTTTCTCGCCCTCCCTTCTGCCACCACCCCCCGCTTCAGCCGCAGCCGTCCTTCACATCCTGATCGCGATACTGCTCCTGAACGGGTCAAACACCCGCTTCTGTTCGCCACCTCGCCGTTCAGCCATGCTTGCCCAACGGCGCCAGGCGACCAATCCAGAATATGCTCCGTCAGTGGCGAGGAGAAAAGAGGCGCATCGAAGCCCGACTAGCCCGTATGTGCTTCCTTGTCCCACCATGTACCGCCTGACACCGCCCCTTGTAGCAGAATGCGCTTTCGACAAGGACCAGCGACTACACTTGCCTTACCCTGTATCAAGTGATACAAAACGACTCCCCTATACCATCCTACATGGCAGATGTCCTAGACAAGCCGGACGGTTGGGTGGAGACACCTCAGCCCGCCTCCGATCCATCTTACTCTTCCCATACGAGCGACAGCGCTCGCAGGTATACGCCCTCGACTGCGAGATGGTGCGTCGTCATTTTTCTACTATGATCCCTACTCAACCCGATACAGTGTCTGACAGAGGACGGCAAGGAACTGAGACAGGTCTGCATGATAGACTATGGGTCCGGCATCGTCGTGTACGAAAGCTGGTCAAACCACCTGATCCTATCATTGACTACTTGACAACGTAACGTCTTCCCTCTCATGTTGACGCACGCCTACCACCGACCATCCAGATGGTCAGGAAACATCCTTCACCATGACCACGACGATCCTCGCCGACGTTCAAACCCAACTCCTCACCATCCTCGTCGGTCACCCGCCCGAATTCGACCTCAAAGTGCTCCGGATCTGCCACCCGCTCTGCGTCGACACCACATTCGTGTACCACCATCCCCGTAGTCAACCACTCAAACCGGACTCGCATGGCTCACCAAGCGATAGTGTAACCACGAGATCCAGACGCGCGGCGAGGGCGAACATATCTGCTTCGGCTCAAAGTCCAAAACGGGGCCGCACTCGGCGAGTTCAAGATCGACCATGAAAGCATCTTTGAGCGCATGGCGAGGGTGTGCGGGAGGTGTGGCCAGGGCGCTGTGAGAGCTGCCGCCGTGGACCATGGCCATCCGGGCGTGATACACAACGCCGAGGCAACGACCTCCATCGGAAGCGGGAGCGATCGCATGTGCTAGACGACCTGATCCAAGCGGTCCCCGCGCGCGAACTCTTGTTTGGCCGGTTTATGGGCATTATGGATGCCACGGGCTGTGAGTGTGCATCGCTCGTCGCCGCGGCGGCTCGTGTGGGTGGGTCGGGATTGATCATTTTTGTTCGGACAGGGTTGACGGCGGATGCGCCGGTCGTGGTGGCCCCTCCTTCGGACGCCTCTCCAGAAGCGCTCGCGAGTGTACAAGCCGACGCTCTACACGCGCGCAAGGTCGCGTTTGAGTCGGCGATCAAGAGCGGGAAGAAGGCGGAGGAAATGTATTGATCCGAATGGTGGACTGCGAGCGATGGGAGGGCGTCGGAGGAGGTCGAAAAGGCCAAGCGTGCGTTGTTGTTTTAGGGGGTCAAGTGAAGTGTACGGATCGTCCACAGTGATGTGATGCTTTCCACGTTCGACTCGGATACCCGGTGAGATGTCAACTGCCACTCCGCCGTGCCACTCGATCCTACCTCGTCCAGGACCGACCTGTGTCGTATGCCAAGTAAGCCCCCTAAATCCCAACGCTCGCCCGCTCACCCGAATTCGAAAGTTGCTCCATCGCACGCTGCAAGCAACACAATCTTCCCTTCGTCGCCATACCGCGCCGATTTGTCCTGATCCCAGCCGTACTTCAGAGTCGTGTTCTACAGACGCACCTGGTGCTGGTTCCAGTAGCGTGCCACCCGCCCAGGGTACCCTGGCGTCCTCCACACTTTGCGCTCACATGCGCACACACTTACCAGCGATCCTGGACACACTCCCCAGAACCCCAACCCCTCCGAGAACCACACCCCCCTCCGCTCACCGCCCTCAAATGGCCATACGTCCCCGACACCTAGGCCTGGCCTGACCCGCTCCCGCGAGACGACATCGACGCCCTTATAGCGCGCGCTCGGCGTCGACAGCCGTTTCCTCAAGAACGACGACGCTGGCACGGTGGCGTTGGACGAGGATACGAGGGCGTTTAGAGTGCTCGGAGAGGTGGTTGAGGAGGCGAGGTGCAGGGGAGGACGTGTTGGGTTTGGATTAGGGCCAAGTCATTGGCTCGACGCTGGCCCGGGGGACGTAGTTGGATGTATCGCCAGGCCAATGGCTTCGTTGGACGGAAACATCACACCTCCACCCTTGAACTTTCACTCGCACACTTCTTTCCAACTCCTGCTTCTTCCGCCTTTTCGAACACGTTCACTATCATGTCGACACGTGCACCGTTGGGAATGGCGGACATCAACACGAGACATGCCCAGAAAAACATTTTGCACCACGGAACCGGTCCGCACTGGCGAATAAGCTCGCTCGAGACGATCTCAACATTTCGTACACGAAAGGAAAAAACATTCGGAAAACGAGGTGTTTGCATGGATAAAATAGAGATCCGAATCATACCACCGTCCTTGCACAGTTTCTCTCAAACCAGACGCGTACCATCTCCCAACATCTCGAGTCGGGTCACCTCCGAGCCATCCACTTCACCCTCCGCCAACCAACCCTGCTCCTGCCCCGGAAGGCCATCTGCAAACTCGATCGCAGACACGGTCGTGTTGCCACTGGAAATGGGTTGCGATGACACACCGAATCCAGTGTCAATCCCCTGCCAACGACCACGTAGGTCGCTGTCATACAGCTCTCGCACGCTAATGATGAACCGAGGCATTATGGGGTATAGAGGGGTATGAATAAATGTGGTCAGGACAATCAGTGCAGTATCATCTGGTGTCATGTTGTTTAGGAGCCAAGCCAGAGTGATTAGTTTTTCCACATATACTTGCAAGATGGATGGGAGAAATGTGATGGTAATGAATGGAACTGAATGAAAGGGAAAAGGGAGACATACACAAGGAAATAAAGAATTCCATCTTTCACGAGTAGTTGCACATAGTGGTTAGGCTTCCACTGCTTGGTTGCTTCGTACAACACAACTGACTCCTTCAAGGATGAGACAACTGCAAGAATTAAAAGTAAAACACAGAGAACAAATCGGAGAACTGTCAGAACTTGGACAATTGTAATGCCCAAAAGTAGTGAGGTATCAGTGCTGAATGAAACTGGCACACAAAGAGAGACATCAAGGACTTGGACAACTGTGACTGGAAGAAAAGGTGGTTATGAGAATCAGTTTAGCTTGCTATTTAGCTTGACACATATGTACCTATGGGATCACTATAGATACCTTGATAAACAAAGGAAACAGTGACCTGTAGCCCATAAATGAACAAGAGGATATAAAGGATCCTTTTGGATTGATTCCACATTGCATACACCCTCAGGATCATGACCACTGTAATTTAAAAGCATGGTTAGGGGAAATGAGGGGGGTATAGTAGCAACTCACAATCAGCAGCAGCAATGAATATTTGAAGCTCCCAAAGAGATACCACATAGCTTGCAGTACCTTCAGAATACCCATGCCTCATACTGATATCATAGAGGGCAGTAAATTGGCATGCTTACATCTATGAACAATCATCAAGACAGCTGATAACCAGAATTTAAATGCATACATCTACATAAGATGGTCATTAATGACAGACAAGGGGCCACAAGTAGAAAAACTCACTTTTACTGAAGCAGGCACAAAGGTACTAAGAACTGAAAATGCATCTGATCAGCTGAATTGGTTTCTGGATCTAACTATGAACACACCAAGATAATAGAGACTTGAGAACATATTCATTGTTAGCCGTGTAACTTGCCATGCATCACAGCAATAATAAACCTACATGACCCAAGAAAGTCCAAGATAACAGACCTATGGAGCTGTCAATTGAAATGGAGTGTTCCCTAAGCCTTTATACATACTAGAACAAACACTGTGGAGGCCCAGGTCCAGGCTCTGTTCTGTGAGACCATAAGGGGCTTGGTCCTTATTTGATAATTGTTGCTTCCCTACCCAAACATAGTCTATCTTTAAGCATTGTTAGCCAATGAGATATGGAGAGAAAATTAAGTTAATAATATACCTCTCTTGAGAACATGAGAACTGCCAGCAAAGTCATAGTATTCTCATTTCAGCTTGAGAAGAACACTATACACAAAAGCACTGCTCATCATAATCATATATTGTTGGAATTTATTATTCCGTATTTGGTACTACTTGATTACCTAATCATAGCTACATCGCAGTTTACTTTCCTTTAGTCTTACTTCAGTGACATACTGAGTATTCTACAGGTATAGTTACATCCTACTAATAATATAGTGACATACTGAGTATTCTA